>JAKSZT010041089.1:662766-675657 GCA_026826555.1 Tolypeutes matacus | reverse complement strand
ATCATCTATATATATATATATGTGATGGTTAAGCTAATGTGTGAACTCGGCCAGGTAATTGTGTCCAGGTGTTTGGTCCAGCAAGTACTGGGCTAATTGTAATACAAGAGCATTTACGGACTTCGATCACCAGTGAGTTTACTGTGCGGATGACTGATTACATCTGCATCAATCAGGGAGATTCCATCATCAGTGGGTGACGCTTTTATCCAATTAGTTGAATGCCTTAAAAAGGGAAGTGATTTCAACTTTCAGAGAGAATTTCCCAGCTCATCCTTAGACAGGCAACTTCTCCCAGAAGCTCATCAAGGACCTTTCATCGGACTTTCATCAGAGCCCCTTGTTTGCAGCCTACCTGCAGAACCTGGACTTTTGCATCCCGATGGTCGTGTGAGAGACTCTTGTAAAATCTCATACTATTGACAGATATCTCCTATTGATTCTGTTTCCACAAAGAACCCTGACTAATACAAAATATAAAAGATTAAGTGCTGATTTCTCATCTGAAATGATGGAGATGAGAAGGCAGTGGTATGACAGTCAAAGTGCTAAAAGAGTGAAAAAAAATTCAGCCAAGAATTCTATATCCAGCAAAGCTGACATTCAAAAATGAGGGGGAGTTCAAAATATTCATAGATAAACATTAAGAGAATTTGTCAACAAGAAAACCACCCTTCAAGAAATACTAAAATGAGTTCTGCCTGTTGAAAGGGAAAAAACAAAAACAAAACAGAAGAGAGATGGTTGGAAGACAGTGTAGAAAGGAAGATTATTAGAAAATTAAAAAGATAAAAAGATAAATGAAAACAATATATGATATATATATAAACCTAAAAATATGGCAAATGTAAATACTGCCTTAACAATAATAACACTGAATATTAATGGAATAAACTCTCCAATCAAAAGAAAGTTTGGAAGAATGGATTAGGAAATATGACCCATCTATATGCTGTCCACAGGAAACTCACCTTAGACCCAGGGATACAAGGAGGTTGCAAGTGAATGGTTGGAAAACTATTATATATGCAAACAATAACCAAAAATGGGCAGGAGTAGCTATACTAATATCAGACAATATAGGCTTTAAATCCAAAGCTATTTTAAGAGAAAAGGAAGGATGCTATATATTAATAAAAGGGGTAATCTATGAAGGTGGAAGAACAATCATAAACATTTATGCACTCAATGAGTATACCTCATAATATGAAACAAACACTGGAAAAAATAAGTGGAGAAATAGATACCTATACAAGTATGGGGGGGTGGTGGAATAATACACCTTTATCACTATTAGAAAGAACTTCTTGGCAGAGGCTCTATAAAGAAACAGAGACCTTCAATAATACATTAGAGGATTTAGACCTAATAAATATATACAGAACATTACTACCAAATACAGGAGTATAAACATTTTTTTTCAAGCACACATGGATCATTCTCCAGGATAGAACATATGCTAGTTCACAAAACAAATTTCAACAAATTCAGAAAGATTGAAATTATACAAAGTAATTTCTCTGGTCACAATGGAATAACTGGAAATGAATAAGAAGTAGAAAACCAGAATAGGCACAAAGACATGGACTGAAACAAAATATTCTTGGACAATCAGCGGGTCAAGGAGAAAATTGCAAAAGAAATCAGTATCTTCCTTCAAATTAATGAAAATGAGAACAAAATATATTAAAACCTCTGGGCTGCAGCAAAAGTAGTGCTGAGAAAGAAATTAATAGCTGTAAATGCTTATATAAAAAAGAAAGAGCTAAAATCAAAGACCTAACTGCACCCCTGGAGGAACTAGAAAAACAACAACAAACTAATCTCAAAGCAAATGTAAAGAAAGAAATAGCAAAGATTACGGCAGAACTAAATGTAATTGAGAATTTAAAAATACACTAGAAAAAGTTTAAGCAAACCAAAATCTGGTTCCATGAGAAGATTAATAAAATTGACAAAACCTTAGCAAAGCTAACAAAAAATAGAAGGAAGGATACATAAAATAAAAATGAATGAGGTGATATCACCACTTATCCCACAGATATAGAGTATCATAAGAGAATACTTTGAAAAATTTTACACAAACAAATGGGTAACTTAAATGACATAGACAAATTTCTAGAAACAGACCAGCAACCTACATTGACAAAAGAAGAAACTGATGACCTCAACAGACCAATCACAAGGAACAAGATTAAATTAGTCATCAAAAACCTCCCAACTAAGAAGAGCTCAGGACCAGATGTTTTCACAGGTGCTTCTACCAAATATTGCAGAAAGAACTAACACTAATCCAACTTAAGCTTTTCCAAATAATAGAAGTGGAGGGACCATTACCTAACTCTTTCTAGGATGCCAACATCAACCAAATATCAAATCCACCTAACAATGCCACAAGAAAGAAAAACTACAGACCAATCTCTCTACTGAACCTGGATGCTAAAATACTCATTGAAATTCTTGCTGATCATATTCAACAACACACCAAAGAATTATACACCATGATTAATTGAGATTCATCTCTGCCATGCAAAGATGGTTCAACATAAGAAAATCAATCACATTAACAGACCAAAGAAAAAAATCACACAATCATCTATATTACTCCAGAAAGAGCATTTGAGAAGATACAGAATCTTTCCTGGTAAAAACACTTCAAAATATAGGAATAGAAGAAAACTTCCTCAACATGATAAAAGGTATATATGAAAAACCCACACCTAACATCATTTAAAATTGTGAAATTCTAAAGCTTTCCTTCTAAAATCTGGAACAAGACAAGATTCCCATTGTCACCACTCTTATTTAACATTTTATTAGAAGTACTTGCTTGAGCACTTTGGCAAGAAAAAATATAAAAGGAACTCAAAATGGAAAGGAAGGAGTAAAAATTATTCTATTTGCAAATATATGATCCTATACATAAAGAGCACTGAGAAATCTACAACAAAGCTTCTAGGGCTGATAAATGAGATCAGTATAATGGCAGGATATAAGGTCAACATGCAAAAACCAGTAGTATTCACTTACACCAATAAAAAGCAATCTGAGAATGAATTCAAGAAAAAAAATTCCAGTTACATTAGCAACAAAAAGAATCAATTATCTAGGAATAAACTTAGTTAAAGCTTTCAAGGACTTGTACACAGAAAACTACACAACATTGTTAAAATAAAACAAATAAAAACTAAACAAATGAAAGAATATTCCAAGTTCATGGACTGGAAGATTAAACAACATTAAGATGTCTATCCTACCAAAACAAATGTACAGATTTAACACAAACTCAATAAAAATTACAACAACATTTTTAATGAATTGGAAAAGCTAATTATGAAATTTATTTGGAAGGGCAAGGGGACCTGAATAGACAAAAAATATTGAAAAATAAAAATGTAATTAGAGGAATCACACTACTTTTGTTTAAAGCATACTGAAAAGGCACTGTGGTCAAAACCACATGGTACTGGCACAAGGTAGACATTCTGAGCAATGGGCCCAAATTGAAAGCTCTGACATAGATCCTCATATAAAGAGTCAACTAATATTCCAGAAGGTCACAAGCCCACTGAACTGAAACAGAATGACCGTTTCAACAAATGGTGCTTAGAGAATTGGATATCCACATCCAAATGTATGAGAAAGTATCATGGTCTCATGACCTATACAAAGGTTAAGTCAAAATGGATCAAAGACATAAATACAAGAGGCAAGACCATAAAGCTTCTAGAAGATAATGTAGGAAAACATCTAGGAGATTTTGTAGTAGGAAATGGTTTCATAAACTTTACACCCAAAGCATGAACTAAGAAATATAGAAGAAATAAATAGGACCTCCTCAAAATTAAAAACTTTTGCTCTTAAAAAGAATGTGTAGAGAAAGTTTTCAAGCAGTCTACTCAATGGGAGAAAATATTTGGTAACTATTTATCTTATAAGGGCCTAATATCCAGTATATATAAAGAAATCCTATATCTCAAAAGTAAAAAAGACTAACAACCCATTTTTAAAAAAAAATGGCAAGAGGTTTGAATAGACACTTTTCTGAAAGAAGATTTCAAATGAGTAAAAAGCACATGAATAGATGTTCAACATCTTGCTATTAGGCAAATGCAAATAAAATTACTTTGCGATATCTGACACCTATTAGGCAACTATGATAAAACAGTGAACTGCAACTGTTGGAGAAAATGTGGAGGAAAGGAAACATTCATCCATTGCTCATGGTAATGTAGAGTGGTGCAGCTGTTGCGGAGGACAGTTTGGTGTTTCCTCAGGACGCTAACTATAGAATTGCTGATGATCCAGCAATCCCATTGCAAAGAAAAATGAAAGCAAGGACATGAACAGATATATGCTCAGCAATGTTCTTAGCATTATACACCATTGACAAAAGTCAGAAGCAACCCAAATGTCCATAAGCAGATGAATGGATAAGCAAACTGTGCTATATACATACAACAGAATATTGCCCAGCTGTAAGAAGGAATTCAGTATTAACACATGGGGCAACATGGATGAATCTTAAAGACCTTATGTTGAGTGAAATAAGTCAGTAATTAAAGGACAAATATTACATGACCTCACAGATATAAATTAAACAAATTAAGCAAACCCACAGAGCCAAAGTCTGAAAGATATGTTATCAGAAGACAGAAAGAGACTAGAGGGTGGTTAGGCAATGCTCAATATGGGCAAATCTATTATAAGGTGGAAGGTGGTGTTGAGGAAGTGGATTAAGATGATAGTTGTGCAGCATTGTGATTGGGTTCAATGGTGCTGGAATGTGAGGGAGAGTAGGGTGAAGGTGTTGGTTGGAATATCCATGGAGCTAGGGAGAAGGCTGGAGGAAAGAACAGGTAACCTCTGGAGATTTGTATTATAATATGTCTGTGGTTAAAACTACAATGGTGGGAAAGTACTTTTGGCAAATATGGCAAGGAAGGTTACTGTTGCAGGGCATCCATGGTTGGGGTATATGCAGGATTGTGCACACTTGAAACTTGCTTCTGTGGAAGGTGAAAAAGTTCATATTGTCATAGTGTGTTATCTCAGTCAGTGGAGACTCACACAATAAACAAGAAAATATTAAACTCCCATCCTCAGGAGTCCTGCTATCTTCTCAATTAGAAGGGCAAGAATCTCTCAAGAACATAGGCAGTGCCTAATAAAAGAAAAACAGACCAATATGTCAAGTCCACAATATTATTGCATGCAACTGTGAACGTTATTCTTTAAAAATTGAAATTTAGTCACTACAATAGGTTCTGAAGGGAATGAGTGAGAAGAATATTATAGATGAAACACAGGGCATTTTTAGGGCATTGGAATTGTTCTGCATGATCTTGCAATGACTGATACATGCTATTTTAAATTTTGTCATAACATATAAAAGTATACAGTGCAAAATGTAAACCATAATGTAAACCATTGGCCATGGCTAGTAGCAATGCTTTGATATCTGTACATCAATTGTAACAAATGTACTATAAACATTTAAAATGTTATTTTTTAAATTAATCAATTATTTTTTTTTTATATTTTAAAAGATGCGTAGATTACATAAATGTTACACAAAAATTACAAGGATTCCCATGTTCCCCACCTCCCATACCTCCTATAACATCCCACATAAACATCTTTCATTAGTGTGGCACATCACCTGCAATGGATATACACATCCTGGGGCTTTGCCATTAAGCATGGACCATAGTTCTCATTGTAGACCACACTCTCTCCTACACAGCTCTGCATATTATATGCTCATGTAAAACGGCCTATTTCTGTCATTGTAATGTTACTCAGGAAAATTCCTAAGTCCCAAAAAAGCTCCTGTATTACAACTGCTTTTCCCTTTCCTGCCCTGAAAATGTCCAGTGGCCACTGGCTCCACCTCACTGTTGTAATTTCTTCCACTGCTTGAATCACAATATGACTATAACAGAATACCAGTGAGTCCACTCTAGCGCACAGCTCTTTCCCCAATCCTGAGGAGTTTGGGATGGTGATGTCCCCTCCACCTCCAATGAGAGGGGGCTTATATCCCATGGATATGATGGATGGGATTATCCTTCTTGCAGCTGCAGACTCTCTATATTCCCTGGGGTGGCTGTTGTCCATCATCCTCTCCTCACCAGGTGACTTGGGTGAGTCCATTTAACTGTAGGGTAGGAGTTGCAGCTCCACCGTGATTCCAGGCACAGCTGGCACATGGGAAGGCCAAAGGCTCCAGCCTCTGGAAGTACACCTACAATTGGTGTCCAAATATTGAAACCTAGCTACTGACCATCATAAATGATTTATATTATGGTTTACATTTTGGACCATATACTTTAACACAGCCTGTATCCATCATTGCAAGCTCATGTAGAACACTTCCATCACCTCCCAAATGCCCCATTTTCCATCTATTCTGTTCCTGCTCCCCCTCCTCGCAGGGCCAATGGCAACCACCAGGCTTCACTCCTTGAAGAACAAGATTTATAGTTACTTGCAACAATAACAAGGGCTGACATACAGGTCTGTCCTCCTCTATTATGCACTGCACAATGTAAGAAGGAATGCTATGTTATAAGAAGGAATACTGTATTGACACATGCAAAAAGCATAGATAAATCTCGAAAACCTTATGTGGCAATTTGATATTATTTATGAATTCCAAGAAAAGATATTATGTTTGTAAGGTGGTTGGATCCTCTGGGCAGGAAAACCTTTGGCTTAAGATTCAGCTAAGATGCTTCATTAAAATATATTAAGATTAGGGCTTTGATTCAACCACATCATTAGAGTACAACTCAGTGCTGAGTCCCAGCCCCCTTGGTGGATTGATAAAATAGATTCTCACATGGATGTAGACACACAGAGAAGAAGAATACAGAAGAAGAAAGACAGCTCTGTAGACATGGCAGATGCCTGGGGAAGTGAGATGAGCCTGATAGTCTACAACTGACCTTGTGAAGAGAACAAAGCTGCTGCTCCAAATAAATATTTTTTATTTAAACCAACAGATTTATGGTACTTTGCATCAGCACCCCTTCTGGCTAATACAGAATTTGCTACTGAGAATGGGGTAGTACTTTTGCAAATACCAAATGCTGGAATGGTTTTATAAATGGGGAAGGAGTATTTTTTTGGAGGAATTGTGAGATGCTTGATGGAAAATACCTAGATTGTTTTGATGAGACTGTTGGTAGTAATATGGAGCCTAAAGTTATTTTTGATAAGGCTTTAGAAAGAAATAATTTTGAGATATTTGATAGAAAAAACCTAAAGTGCTTTGAAGGGACTATTGATAGGAATATGGAAACTAAAGATACTTTTTTTAAGGCCTTAGAAGTAAATTATGAAACTATTATTGGAAACTGAAGGAAAGGCAATCCATATTTTAAAGTCACTGAGAACTTAGCTAGGTTAACTTCTGAGGTTTTATGGAAGGCAGAATTTGAAAATGGCAAATCTGGGCATTTAACTAAAAAACTTTCCAGAGTAAATCCAGGGAATGTGGTGTGACTTCTCCTTGCAGCATATAGTAAAATGCTAGATGAGTGATAAGCAGAGAACTGAAAAGTTGGGCACAACAAAATGAGAATAGATTCTGGAAATTCCAAGCCTCTGAAAATCAAGCCCCCAGATGATAGTACCCCATTGGAGAAATTAAATAAATTTGGTACTTGTAAGTCAGAATTGAAAATGCAGTTATCCAGGAAATACTTGTGGAAAGTGTTACTGTCTGATGGCTTGGAGCACTGCTTCCTGAATGCTAAAGCAGCAAGCCTTTTGAGAGAGCTATATGAACAAAATCACTGTCAGACAGAACTAAAAGTGACATGCAGGGGAGAGATGGAAGGGAAAAAGACTTTAAGAGGAAAACCATGGGAGCTGAGATCTGAAATTAAGACATCTCTTGAGGCCAAGAGAGGAACATCACCCCTGTGTACAGAGAAGATGAGTTTGCCCTGGCAGTTGAAGAGGATGGATCTTCTAGCCCACTATTCAGGGAGAGTTTTGCCACCCCAGGTGACAGAGGGGGTGGAGCACATTCTCCAAGGGTTGGGGAAGTGACATCAACATGCCATAGGTCTGAGAGTGTTGGGCTTGTAACCCATGTATTAGGGAAGGCTAGGTCACCAACTAAATGCTCTTAGAGAATTGGACCTGTAAGCCAGAGAATAGGGAGAATGCTGCTGTCATCTCATTGTACTAAGGGAGCTAAAAGTGTATCCCAGAAAACAGGGTGGAATGGTCATCACCCAAAAGTTCTTGGATGGTGAGATCAGGAGTTAGTTTGCCACCCAGATGTTTGATGAGCTTGGAACCAAGAAAATGGCCATTGAGAAGCTTGGGGAAAGGGTGGGTCCCCAGGAGGTTATAAGGGGACTGAAAGGGAATAGAGATTGGTGAGCTGAATCTCAGTCTGCACAGATCTTATGATAAGGTGGAAGTGGGTGGTTTGTCAGTGGATCGTATGATTTTGGTTTAGGGATTTGAGTGGGGTTGACAGTGCTGCAGTGTTTTAGTGAACATTTTTGTATAGGTGGGTCACCCTATCCGTGGAACTGAGGGGAAGACTGGAGGAAGGTACAGGTGAATTCTGGGGAAGTGGAGGTCTGTAGTAGAAAATATAATTATGGGAAGTTTCTTTTGGCATATATGACAGAGAAGGGTCACTGGTGCCGTGTGTCATTGGTGGGGGATATATGGGAAATGGTGCACCTGAGACTGATCCTATGAAATATGAGTGTGTTCTTCTTGTCATAAAGTGTTATCCCAGTGGGTGGGGAAACATACAATAAACAATAAAATATTAAACTCTCATCCTTGCTTGTCCTGCTACTTTCTCAAAGACAGGGGCAAGAATATCTTGAACACATACACAGTGTCTAATAAAAGAAAACCGACCAATATATCAAGCTCTCATTGTTAATGCATGTAACTGTCAATCTTACTTTTGTAAAATTAAAACTTATCCTAATAATAACAATTGCCTAAGAGTTACCTCCTGAAAACCCCTTTGTTACTAAATTTGGCCTCTCTCTAATCCAAACACAGCAAATAAATGCACTACTTTCCCCTGCCATGGGACATGACTTCCAGGGATAAGCCTTGCTGGCACCAAGACATTAATACCAAGTACAAACTAGCAATGCATTTGGAAATATACCTTGACAAAAAAGGGGGGACATCAAATACCAAAGTGTTATTAAAGATAAATCATTTCAAAATGAGTCTGGAAGTTATTCCAGAGGTTATATTTATGCACTTCTCAGGCAAATTTCACTAACTTCTACTGTGAGCAAAACCTCAATTAGGAGTGCTCCTGAAGGTTCGCGATCCCATGAAATCAGTACCCTGTTGGTGGGCTTTACTTGAAATTTGGCAGCCTATTTCCCAAATGTAACACAGACTCATTTATAATTTCCTTACACATGATTCTTATACTCCTTCTATTTGAGCCTAAAATTAATACCTATACCCATTAAATATATGTCTCAGAGACTTAAGTCTTTAGTTTGTTCATATGCCAATTGAGCCTTGAATCTCTGAAGAGTTCTGGCCAACAATTACTCTCCAATTCATTGGACTCACCCAGGACAACTTACAAAATGATGATGAGGGTAAGTCTCTATCCAAAAATAAAAATAAAAAACACAACTCAGAGAGAATCTGCAACTACATACAAAACAATTCCTTCCATCTACTCCATAAGATCTAAAACCCTCTCAATCTGAGGCAGAGTGGACATCACCTTCCCCAAATCCTCAAGTTTTAGGAAAGAACAAACATAAGTGGGGAATGCAATCATGGCTAAAGTAAATTATTAATATTTTAGTAATGGAAGAACATGTAACTGTTATAAAGATAGTGGTTATCAGAGGTCCTGAAGGGACTGGGAAGGAATAATAGGTAGAACATACAGCATTTTTAGGATATTGGAATTTAGTGTAAATCACAAGGAAAACTATAAACCTTGGTTAGTAACTGCTTCAGTATTTATTCATCAATTGTAACAAATATCCCACATAACTGTAAGATTTTATTAATAGGGAAAGTTGTGGATGGTACAAGGGAATCTCATACATTTTATCTAAATTTTCTGTAATCTAAAAACTCATTAAAAATAATGTTCTTTATTACAAGATAATAGCCCATATTTCATTTGTGATAAATTTTTAAAAATTTTCTTTGATTCATGATAAATCTAATTAGGGCTTAATCAGTTTGGTTGATAATAAAAAAATAACAAAAAACTTTTGCTATTATCACCTTGTCCTTTCCTTTATTCTCTATTATTTATCATTGATTTATATTCTATTCTTTACTATTTTATAAATATTTTATTCCTTCTAGTTAACATAGGTTAACTTTGGTCTTTTATTCTGGCTTTATGAGATAAAATGTATGGTATTGTCTTTAGATCTTCTCTTTTTCAGGATTAACAATAAAAAATAAATAAATTTCTCTATATATACTGTTTTATTTCTATTCCACATATTTTGACATATTGTATCTTTTACTATCATTCAATTTAAACATTTTAATTTTCTTTGCATTTATTTTTTTATATCTTACATAAAAATAAGTGTAGAATAAATTTTGTTAACCTTTAAAACAAACATGCAGGAATCATATTCATCAGCCTACCAACAACATCTTGCATTGTAGTGGAACATTAGTTACAAATAATAAAAGAGTAGTTTGGACAAAGTTGTGTTAAATTTATAAATATTTGGTTGTCATTGATATCTACTTTAATTTTAATTTACTCTGAGAACCTATCCTGTAAAATTAAATATTTTTAAATTTATGGAGGCTTGTTTAACTGTTCACTTGGTGGTCCATTTTAGTTTATTCTCAAGGGAAATGGTAATGAAAACCACAATGATATGCTACTGCACATGTACAATTAACTAGTCTGACAACACCAAATGATGGTGACAACATTGGTCAACCTAAACTTTGATGCACTTTGATGATATTGGAGATGTTATGATCCACAAAAATTTGAGCAATTTCTTATAAAACTAATGTGAGCCAACAATTCTATTCTTCATATGTACTCAAGATAATTGAATGCTTCCAGCTAAATGAGATTTGTACCATAATATTCATAGAAAATTTATTTTCATTCTAAAAATTATAATGTTGCAGAGGTCCTTCAAAGAAAAAATGATAAATTATTAATGGTGTATTTATTCAATAGAATAGTACAAAAATGTTTTAAGTAAAAGACACTACTGATAGACCCAACTTTATACTGTAATTCAAAAATATTCTTTTGAGCTTTTAAAAAAGAGCCTTACTCAAAGGAGTGACTATTACATGAAGCAATCCATGTATGTTTCCAGAGCAGAAGAAATTAACCAATTATAAAATAAATAAACAATGCCCTAGTAGTTGCCTCTGTGTAATGGGGAATATTTTTGTGGATTAACAAGGAAGAGAGAGAGAAATCACCGGAGTGATAGTAATATGATGGAGTTAGGTTAAAGTGGTATTTTATGAAAAAATTAAATGAAACATAAGAATGTAAGATACCTGCTTTTAACTAATATTTACCTAAAACAAAAAGACTGATACACAAATAAGTAATTTCACTTAATGATATCCATACTGACATGCGTAATATTGAAGAGCAATGATATTTGCTACTTATTTGAAATGTAAAGAGATTTTAAAAACATGAATAAACAAAAGTGTTTCGATGGAAAAAAGTATTAATAATGGATAAACTAATATAAAAAAACTTTACATTGTTCAATGTAAGCTAAAATGAAGTTATAGAAATGTTCACTATACAATGTTTTAATCTTTGCTCAAAGTTCAATATTTTTAATGAAATTAACTGTAGAATTTTAATAAGGCAATTCCTAGTGATATTTGAGTGGATGCAGTTGAACGAAAGTACATAATATGGAACTTTAAATTTTCAGAAATCATAGTCCCATATGAAAAACATGTAATAAGAAAGCATTTTTCAGAAATGTAACACAATTAAATATTTTCTTATTAGCATCTTAAGGAAAATAAAGAGAATTAATGTAAAATTTTTAATTAAAAGTAGTTTAAAAAGACACAGACTAAGTTCAAAAGGAATATAGTATGGAATGCTGCAATTAATGAAAAATTTTAAAGAGCATTTCTTTGAAAAACACATAACTATCTGTGAAATTTTTCATCTGACAATGTTCAATTGGATAATAAATATATGAAATAACAATACAGAAGAAGATGAGAAAACAAGGCTATTTTCTGAAACCTTTGTGAGTATTAAGTATTCTAAGATATAAGCATTAAAATATATTGAGGTTCATTGTGGCAGTTTGATATTATTTATTTTTCCAGAAAAGGGAAAAATTATGTTTGTAAGTTGGATTGTTCCTCTGGTGGGATACACTTTGTATTAAATTCAAAGGTTATAAATTTATTGGATAAAAGATTAGGGATTTGATTTGACCATGTCAGGAGGGATTGACACAGGGTTGAGTCCCCATCCCCCTAGTAGGCTGATATAAATGGACACTCGCTCAAGAAGACACACAGAAGAAGACACAGGAAGAGAGAGAGCTCCAGAGACATGGCAGGAGAGAGAACTTTGATCCTGCAGCCCTGGGAAGAGAGATGAGCCATATGCCTGATAGATTGCAGCTCAAGAGGCCAGAGCAGCTGATAAGGTCTGGAAGGAAATGAGGCCTACTCCAGTGTGTAGCTGAGGGAGAGGAAGGCTGAACCCTCTCAGAGAACAACAACCATCTTTGAGGAGAATACAGTCTTGATTTGGACTCCTTAGTGCTTTGTAACATTAAGTTTTTACCTCAAACATTTACCCTTTATAAAAGCCAACAAATTTCTGTACTTTGCTGTGGTTGGGAGCGTCCTGTCTGGTCGGGGTAG
>JAKSZT010041089.1:621070-653424 GCA_026826555.1 Tolypeutes matacus | reverse complement strand
GAAAAATCACATGATTCTCTCCATTGACACAGAAAAGGCATTTGACAAAACTACAGCATCCTTTCTTGATATGGACACTTCTAAAGATAGGTATAGAAGGAAACTTTCTCAATATGATAAAGTGCATAAATGCAAAATCTACACCTAGTATTGTCCTCAACAGTGAAAGACTAAAAGCTTCCCTGCTGAGATCAGGAACAAGAGAAGAATGCCACTGTCATGATTGTTATTTAAGGTTGTGCTAGAAGCTCTAGGTAGAACTTATTAAACTAGGAAAAGAAATAAAAGTAACAGTATGTCACTGTTGTATATTTGCGTGCATTCTTTGTTCAGTTGTGTTGTTTAGTTCTCTGCTTTTGTCTCATGTTGCAGAGATTACGTACTAACATTTTTAGAAAAAATTCTCCCTCTTTTCTTTTAAGAAGTGGAACAGCTAATTATCAAATTTACCCTGTAGGGTATTGGGACCTAAATACCAGATACAGCCTAAAAACGAAGAAAGAAGCGGAAGGACCCTCAACCCTGGATCTCAAATCATACTAGCTAACCAGAGTGGCCAAAACCGTAGGTCAACCTAACAAAGATAGACATATAGACCAATGGAACCATTTTGATTGCCCAGAAAAAGACCCTCAAGTCTATGGAAAATTATCTGTTAGGAAATCCTTCTAAATTTATTCTCCTCTGAATTGTTTATTCATTTGAATGGCTTCAAATGAATGTTAGGGTCAATTAGTTAATATCTCTGAAGAAAATCTGTTGTGATTTTTATTTGGATGCAATTTAAAAATAAGTGTAACTGATACCTTTATAATATTTAGTCTTCCATTCCTTAAAACATGGCCTTTGTCTCAATTCATTTAGTTTTTTAACATCTCTCAGTGTAAGTTTACCACAAGGTCTGGTATATCTCTGTTACATATCTCTGGTGGGGGGAGAGGGAGAGAGAAAGAGACAGAGAGAGAGAGAGAAAGTGGGGGAGGGGGGTGAATTTTATTCTATTGTCAATGCTTTCTTTTAAAATGTTGTTTTCTATATTTTCCTTGTTCATATAAGTTTCATATTTCTTTGTTTTTTGATTCAATCACTTGCCATCTCAAAATCTATTCCAATAGCATTCTTGTATTATCTATTGAGATACTTTTTCTTTCATTAGGAATTGAATATAGCTCTATTTGCTGTTCATTTTTCCTTTTCTAACTATCATACATTTCATTTACTTTTCCTTGCCTCACTATGTTGCTTCATAAAAATGGTGACAGCAGTTTTTTTTTTGGGGGGGGTGATCTGTTTCCAAATCAAAGGATATTTACATCATGCATATATTAATTTCATGATAGTTGATATAATTTATTTATGTAGTGTTACTTTTTTTCAGAGAAAGGATTTTTAATTTATTTGCTAAAATCTTTCCATTTGAATATTTATTTTAACAGAAATATTTTCTGCTTCCACAACAATGATGCTATAATATTTCTCTTTAAATTCTGTTATGGATTACTATATTTAATTTTCTAATTTTACACCAGATATTTTTGAGATATTTAAATATAAATTGGTCCACATATTATATTTATATCACTAATTTTTAAAATGTTTACTTCATGCAACCTTTTTTGACATACCTAAATTATTAAATATATTCTCATATATCCTATCAAAATCCATTTTCTGACAATCTTGCTTAGACAGCTTTATAAACTCCTTTGCTAAATTTTAATGTGGACCTCTTGTAAATGGTCACGTGACTTCTCCCATTTTGTATTTTCTTGCGGTGGATCTGTCAGAATTGCTTCAATCATGTCATATCCTAAGATAGTGAAAATGGTCTAATAGAGTACTTGACATTTCTGACTTTTCTGTTCCTCCTAATATCATTTATATGTTCCTCGTTAAGATCTTCTATTTTAGAATTCACTCTATTTTTCTGCTTTCAAACATCATGCCTAAGTATGGAGAACAATTTAATCCTATGTATCTCATTTCAAAAGGAGATTCCCACACTACTTACTGCAAGTTATTTTGTAATATCCTTCCCTCGCTTTCTCTGTTATATTATCCTCTCCAAATATCAGTTCTATAAATTGGTCCTCTTTGGCATATATCTTTTTTCTTCTCCTTTCCAAATGGTGACCTTCTCTGGTCTTTAGCTTAAGTTTCTTGTATAATAATTTCCCCTTCTTTTTTTGATTTATTTTAAGAACTATATATGTAAGGTTTGGAAGATGAATTTTTCTCATTTAAAGGTTTGTATGTGTGTGTGTATGTGTCTGTGTGTATACATGATAGACATACACATAAACATGATCATATCCAAGTTTATTGAATTGGGTTATTTTATAATTGCCTCTTAATTTCTGTGAAAAAAAATCAATTTTCATTGGTGTATGAACCTGTGTATATATTTTCTTCTGAGTGTGTATATTTATAAATCTATTGACTCTAAATAGTCTCCTTTTTATATATGAGCGGTGACCTGCAATTATGGGTTTCCTGTAATTTTTGGTATAATAAAATAACTCATGTCTGCAATAATGTTATATACAGAAAGAGTGAAATGGTAAAAATGACATTCAGGTAATTGTGGAGATAGCATATAACTGTCTCCAAAAGATGCCACGTGAGATAGGCCCCTAAATACTCACTAAAAAACAAATGTATCTACAACATCTTTTCTCTTTTAATTATTTAACTATTCATTTAATTCCACTTACTTTAGGATTACTTCTGGTACTCTTTGCATTTGGAAAACACATCTCATGTTCAAATGGTGTGGGAAGGAGTTGTCTCCTAAAAATGAATAGTCATTTCAGTCTATCTTTTGAAAAGCATTTAATGTCTCACACATATTTGCTTTTTTGAGTTATACATCGTAAGCATATTTTCAGCTATTATAACCATTAACATTCTTGTATTCATTCTTAAATATTTCAAAGAGGTCAGAAAAATATAACATTATCTACTGCTAAAACATATAACTGCACACTCATTCACAGCCTCATGAACATTCAAATACACACATTCCTACATGTGATAGATATATTCCAAGACATAGACATAAATAGGTAGATAGATGGATAGATGGATGGATAGATAGATAGATAGATAGATAGATAGATAGATAGATAGATAGATAGATTTTTCATAGAAGATAAAAAGATAAATAGAGGGAATGATAGAATGTGGGAGGGATGTTATAAATCAGGAGTTCTTAACCACGGGTCTGTGAGATTGAATTGAAATCCAAAAAAACATTCTTCTTGGAGCATGTTGGTGCAGGTGTGATATATTTATTAAATAATCCACAGTACAGTGTGGTCTTACTAAGGGGTTCATGGTTTTGCCCTAACTTGCAAAGGCATCCATGGAAAAAAAAGTTTAAGAAAACCTTATGGGTTCTTATTATAAATTATTAGCAGGTGCATTTATTTATTTATGATTGTTTGGTATGAACATGGTTATTCAATAGAATTTTATTGCTGTAAGCTCAAACAAATTTATAATCAATAATGCAGAAAACAACAGAAATAAAAATATTATATATTATTGTGCTTATATATTACTTATGTGTATAAGTTGGTATAAATTTTTTGAAAATGATTTGGTACTGTATCAGTCAGCTATGACCATATTATGTTGCAGTGATGAACAAATGTTAAGTCTCGGTGCAGAGGACAATAATGATTTCTTTTTGACTTTTACCATATGTCCCTTGTCATTTAACTATTCCTTTGCTACATACCACATATGTTCTATGCCCAGGTTATGGGAGCATCTTATATATGGGATGTAACTGATTTTCATGGCAGAATGATAAAATATTGTAAATATGTACAAATAAGTTAGTCCTGAAATCCATATTCCCTGCTTTTGCTTATGTTTCCATTGTCAAAAATTATAATGTGGCCTAGACTTGCAGTAATTAATTGGGACATTTTAATTCTCTTACAAAGACACTACAGAGAGGGTCATCACACAGGGGTATCCGATATTTTGAATAATTGTTCAATCTGGGCTTTGTTTATTAAACTTCAGGTATACATTATATGATCTGGCATTTCCTGTTGGGAATGTGGTTTTCTGGACTGTAGAATAAAATATAATGAAAAGGAGATAAACATGGCATATTTGTAGAATTCTGGGGTAATTGAATTAAATTTTTTTTTTATTATTTGTGGTATAACTATAAAAGTGATTTGCAATATATTATTTTATTCCAATAATCAATATAGAGTCAAAATCTCTTGCTAAATGTCTATTAAATTTAGAGTTAAACTTTGTCAACAAAGTCATATTTCCTTGAGGATACTGTCAAAATATTGAATTGTATTTTCTCCTGATTTCTGAAATATATTGATTCTAATTTCATCAATACTGGTTCTCCCTGAAATATTCAGCTCCTGTTTAAAAATTCTGGTTTTTTTTTTTTTTTTTTTTTTTTTTTTTTTTTTTTTTTTTTTTCAGGATGGACTATAGGCAATTAAAAAGGCTTTACCTGACAGTCCACATAAGGGAAATCTGCCCTCAACACACCAGACTTGGACCTCAGGTAGTTCACTGAAGTTTCTGAAGGGGTTGTAGTCAAGGACTAAGTGCCCCCTGTCCAGTCTTGCTCTTGAATGTATCTGCATTCCTATCCCAAGTGCCTCCACGGATATCATTATCAACACATATGTCTCATTCCCAGTCCTCAGGGTTCCACTTCTTTCCAGCCAATGCCCTCACTTTAACAGCAGACACTCTGCAAGTTTAAGATTTTAGTTTCCATTGTAATTCTGCTACTTGTACAATGAGATTCTGAGTCTGGTTTTCAGAGATCTCCAGTCTGCAGCTACATGAAATATGATTTTCTTTCAGAGCACACAGAAACTTTCTCTTCATTCATGCAGTGCTTGGGTTGCAAATTTGAAGCCTTCAGCTCATCCTTTTTTTATAACTGTATCCAGCCTATTTAGAAACAACCAGCAATCATCATTTTACATCTTAACTCCACAAAACTCTGTTAAGGTGTTAAAACCACTCTCACCCAGAACCTTGCCTCTTATGAGCATGGAAGTAGCTGTATCCTGTGGTGATATTTTGCATACCTCTATTGCCAACTCAATCCATGGACTGTCAGTGACCTCTTGATTATTGGATGAGAGTCATTAGTGCCCTTGCATCTAATCAGAGTACAGAGGCAATTGCAACATTCACCAAACCCATTCAGAAATTCCATTTTTAAGGCTCTGTTTCTGTAGAACCACTTCCAATACGTAGCTGTATTAGTCAGGGCTCTCTAGGGAAACAGAACTGAGAGGTGATATCTGCAAATAGTATGAAGTTTTATAAAATTGCCTTATGCATGCATGGGGATTCACAAGTCCGAATTCTTCATGGCAGGCTGCAAACCAGGGCCTCTGATGAAAGTCTTTAATGAGTTCCCAAGAGACACTGGCTGTGTCTGAAGTAGACATAAGAATTCTCTCTCTGAATTGCTGAAATCACTTACCCTTTTATGGCTTTCAACATATTGAATGAGGCATCACACAATGCTGATGGCAATCTCCTTAGTTGACTGTAGATGTAAACAGCTATCTATGCTATCAACTCACAGATTTCTAAAGTCCATGAAATTCACTTGTATTACAATAAGCTGAGTGCTTTCTTGATCAAACTACTGGGCACCATTACCTGGATGAATTGACACATTGGCCTTACCATCACAGTGATAATTTCAAATCTTATCAAAAATATGTGGACAGAATAAAGGATGCTCTATTGTTTTGGTGCTTAGTCCATCACCACTGGGACTCTTGCTCCAACCCAAATATGGGAGAGTCCCTTAGGCCCCTACAGACCTCCACTGAGTGGTTGCCACTATTTAATGTGTCAGTGATATTGACTTAATGTCTATGTGTACCCTTGTTATCCTTCACCTCCAAGCAATAATGGTAATTACTGCTGTTAAGGAAAATTTAAAGGGTTATGTGAAAGACTTGTGAACCTGCTCAGCTATGTTTTCACTGATTCATGGGCTGTGTCTATACTTGCTCATTATTCAGGTCACTGTCAAATCTCTGGTTGGCATATAAAACAAGTCTTCCTGTGGGGATAAGATATGTGGATTAAAATAAATTCTACTCTTTAATAATCTATTTGTTACCCATGGGGATGCTTATCATGAAGGCCCCTGTGCTGACAAGGGGGAACAAAATGTACAACAGCTCATACTTCTCAGCTAAGTGTAGAGATTGAAGTGTCCTCTATCCCAGATCAAAAAAATGCCTAACCCAATGCCATCTGTTAAAATGGGAGAACATATCCATGGGATTCAGACACCATCCCTACCTGGGCTAGCATGCACAGAATGTCGCTGTCATCAAAAGATGCCAGAACAGCATGCAAAAGCTATAACACCTGCCAGTATATGCAAGGCTAAAGATACTACACTGGAACAGATTCCCAAGCCATTGGATCAGGATATTCTGATAGGCACATTGTATTCAGCATTTCCTCCCTTCCAGAGGATCTTAACTGCAATTTGGCACTTTCTCCAGGCTTGGTTTGGCCATTACCTTGAGTTCTACTGACTTGAGCTATCATGCCCATGTCCTACAATATCATATTTGTTTCCTGTGTGGGATTCCTGAACATATTGTGTCTGATAATAGTTCTGGATTTGTGGCCCAATTATGGGACATCAGATTAACTCTCCATGCTCCATATCACCCTCAAGCCACAGAGGTGATTGCACATTTTAATGAACAATTAAAGGACAAGCTTAAGTGGCTGATGGATGGGGACAAGTTGACTTCAGTCTAGAATACACATCTCTGGTGATCAGTCTGGGGTCTCAGTGTATCATTTCAGTGAAAGCTTTCTTCCCATCTGCAACATATATTTGAGCAGTTGTTTGTCCCCTTCCTTCAATAGTACACACTTCTCTGTAATTATTGACAACTTGGTCTCCATGAGGCCCTGCAAGAGCATCCCATTCCCTCTAATACCTCACAGCAAAACTGAAATCAATGGAATATTAACGGTAAACATTAAACTGAAATCAACGGGAAGTTAGGAAAACATATTAGAGTCTTCTTTAAATTTCATGGTTCTCTGCAGAGTTATTCTTAAACATGATTTGATGTTCCGGTTAAGTTATATAAAAATGTTTTCCTTTAAAAAGTTTTCCATTCCTTTTGCATAAAATCTATTGGACAAAAGATATAAATGAGAATAAATAATGATATGCATATGTGTATGTTTGTACATTAATTCAGATTTCATATTCCATGAACATACATTTCATAAAACCACCATGTTAAAATGGTAACAAATCAGGGCCAATGATTGCTTAGATTAAACTCTAATTTCTAATTTCTAAACAATAATGTCACACTCTTTCATTTTCCTTCCAGATATATATTGATAGAGAATACTGGGAAAGATTCTTCAGGTGCAGGAACAATCCAAATTTTTAGCAAACTTTTGAAATATTAGTACACTCTACACATTCAGTCCCAGAATATAGAAATCAATGAGAACACACAACTTTTCAGAGAGGGCTATTCTAAATGTTGATTGGTTATAACTAGCCTTTAAGAATAGCAAACGTCACTTACTTACGCATGAATAAAATTGCAGTGTGAAATCTCTGTGGCTTTCAGAGTACCTCCCCCTCAAAGAACTGAATATGAGTATTTATTATCTAGATTGATTGGATGGCAAAGGAACTAATGGCATTCAAAAGGATTCCCCTTAGTTGTATCAAAGCCTATGAAGATTCTTAAACATTAATCAAACATTATCTGTTTTAGATTAAAAAAGAAGTTCAGAATTCAAAGGGACTTTTTTCAAATCTACGTACATGCACATGGTATCAATTTCATCTATCTCTGTGCCTTATTCTACCATTATAAAACTCAGAATTGTGACATTTCCTGTGTATATAAAATTTAAATGCAGTTCTTTTAAAAATGCAAACACAATCAAACATGATATACTGCTATTATGTATACATTCCATATGACTGAAATAAAATAATTTGACTTTCAGTACAAGCAAAAATTCATCCAGGTTAAGTTAACCAAATTCAAATTACAACATTGTGCCTTTGGCTCCCACCCAACACCTCTATCTCTTTTTTTAAACTTCTTTTTTTTTTGTAGTTTATTGAAAGCTTCTTTTTTTATATAATAATCTTAATAGAAAAATATTCATCTGCAAATATAACATAGAATTATTTTTTCACAATAATTCTATAGGAGAATAATAGTAAGTCTATTTTAGTCTATTGTTCATTCCTCAATCTTGAGAATTTTGGGATGGTGATGCCCACCCTGCCTCTAATTGAGAGGGGGCTAAGATCCCATGGTGCAGATGGATGGAACTATCTTTCTTGCAGTTGTAGACTCTCTCTGTTCCTTGGGATGGGTGTCATCCATCATCACCACCATGTTAGTTGTCTTAGGTGAGTCCAATGAACTGGAGAGTAGGTGTTGCAACTCTGCTGGGATTCAGGGCCCAACTGGCACACAGATGGAACAAATATTTAAGTCTCTTGGACATGGACCTATCAAGATAGTACTAACTATAGATCAAATAGAAGGGGCAGAAGAGCCATGTGTAGGGAAACATTTTGATGTCCCATAAAGCACAAGTTGTATCATCTGAACTTTTAACAATCTGGCTATCATCAAATAAAACATCAGCAGGGCAAGTAGCCAGTGTGACCTGGTAACTCTTGGTTCACTCTCACATTTCCTTCTCTGGTATTTAAGTTGTGTATAGAGCAGATATTGCCCAATTTTCCACAAGCAACATAATTACCTAAAGGAGTATAAGCATAGGTCATCATCCAGGAGTATCTCAAAGGAATAGCCTGCATCTTATTTGTTGTATAGCTATCCCAAATAATTTTTCTTCTTGAGCATCACTAACTCAATCATATCCCCAATGCATAGCTTATATTTTAGCTAGGTGACTCCTAAATGTACATCTTATTCACACTTGTATTGAGCCACAGAGTCCATATTTAATGTGATCTGAAAATCTCTGCATCATTACGTGCTTTCCTAGCCTCCTGGATCTGATTGCGCAGGTGTTCTGCCTCCTGCCTTAACTGTTTCAGTTCATTCATTTTTTTCTATTTGTTTACTTCAGGAACCAGCAAGTGAAAACAGCTGGAGAGAGTTCTAACCCACATTGACAAGGCACTGCCTGGGTCTGTTTGGGCTCACTATCCTCTTGCAAGCAGAACCAGTGTGCTGAGTACAGCACATAGCCAAGACGAGCATAGCCCAGACACTGAGACCTGCCAGCCACATCATGGCCCACAAAGCCAGGCAGTCAACTCCTATATAAGTTTTGATTGTTAAATGGGACACACTAATAAGGAAAACAACAACAAGCCAGCACCTGGGGAGGTACATAGGATGGAGGAACACATGCTGCCTTTACAAGATGCTTTGTGTGCTTTGAGTACAATTAACTGCTGATCTACTAACACACCTGATAGAGCTCACTATGAAACCAAGGATTTGTCCTTAGCTCCTGCAAGGTCCAAGCAGAATGCCTCCAGATGTCCACACTAGTGAGATGAATACACTGACAACATAGACATCAAAACTCTATGAAATTGAATGCCTTAGGCATTCATTCTAAATCAAGGACTAAACTAAATGATTGGCCCTATATAAGGCACCATAATGCAGAATTCTGGGCAAGCAGAGATCATACTAGAAGGCTTGGAAGCTTAAATACTTCATTAACATAGTTCTTACTGAAGTGCCCTAATATTGTGAAATCTGTTTCTAGGGAATTGAGTTTGTCTTCTGAAATTTTACTTCTTATATGAGTACTCCATCATGACACTGCCTTAGCACAGGAAGACACTCAGGTAAGCGTCAACTTACAGGTCAGAGCTGTGCTGTGAATAAATTAATGTCCCAGGTCAGTACATATGAGAACTTCAGAAAGAAGGTTCCTGACTCTAAAACAGAACTAATCTATTATGACATGTTTTCCTAGCCTGTTCTTATTAGTGTGTCCCATTTAACTTGTCTACATTTTATTCTTCCTGGCAGGACTGATCAATGTGCTTAGAGGTATTTTGGTCATGGCATGGTCTGCTACTGCTAAACACCTGTTTATTTACACAGTACCTCAAAGTATGAAACATTTGGGTCAATGGCGGTGTTGCCTATATTTCTCACTGAGATCCGAAAATAACAAGAGGTGGAGTTGAGGAGTCTTGCAACTGATAAAAACCTGTGCATGATTCTTCAATTCTGACCAGAGGCAACTACAAAGGTTTACTGGCAGGCCACAGAGAGGGAAATTTGCCCTCCCACACAGATCTGTTGCACAGTCAAGTCTATGCTCTGAAAAGGGTTATAGTCAAGGACTCAGGCCCCCTTGCCTGGTCATGCTCTTGTGTATTTATGCCTCTTTCTCAGGGGCTCAGAATCAAGGTCTTCTAAATCAGGTACCACATTTGAGATCTCAATATCTGGGAGGGAAGAGGGGAAGAGCTTGAGGACACTTTATGTTCTCCACTCCTCAGTACTAAGCACTTTTCCACTATTAGACACCATCCCTCTCCCCTCTCACTCTACCACTGCCCACAACCTCTGGGTCCATAAAATTGCAGGAGCCTTTTACTTGGGGCACCCTCAACAATGAGAGCTACCCATGGCAGTGTTCATCCAATAGACAATCTCCTGGTGGCACCAGTCCATGGGGCAATGGAACATAGCAATCTTTACTTGCTTTTTGCTCTTGCTTATTTTATCACAGTAAGTGATTAAAGGGTTCAATGTTTACTTCCATTTTGGATTTGATTTTTTAATCTGTAAAATTTGACAATTAGCATCTCAGGTCAGTTCCTGCTCCACTCAGCTCAGCAGCCTATCATGTTAGCTTTCCCTCAGCTCTTGACACCCTCAAAAGTGTACATTTTTCCCTGTGGAAAAAAAATCATACAAAACACGTATCACTTCAATTAAACTCTTCCGTGGATACCTGTAGTCCAAGAAAAATATTTCACTTGGTCTTTTAGCCTCCTAAAATTTTAATCCTACCCAATAAATTAGTACTATCATAAGTCTAATATATACATACCAGTTTGACCAGATTATTTCCCCCAGGCTTTGTCTCCCCTTTTTTGAAGAAAAATATAATTATAAAATTACACATCCAAAATTCAACCATTTCCACGAGCTTTTCTTGAAGCATTTCATATCATAATTAAAATACAATTTTTAATTTTAAATCTCACTTTCCAAAATGAAATTTTTGTTAAATTTATTTGAATTTATGTGCCCTGGGTTCAGAAATAAAATAAGATAACACTGTAACAATAAAGACACAACTATAGACCTGCTCTTATACAAGCACTTAATACATGACAGAGATAGTGTGTGGTAGTACAGTAACAAATACTTTTCAATAAGTGTTGCTTAGCCAGCTGGATAAACCTGTTGTATAAACTGAAATTTGACTCATACACCTTTATCTATATCTATAAAAATATATAAATTATAGGAAAAAATATGAAAGTCAAAACTACAATTATTTTAGAGACTAAGAAAGTATATTGTGTTCAGGATATACTCTTGGCAAAGAGTTTTTAAAAAAGAAATAAAAGAAATAAACAAGAAATAAAACACAAGCCATAATAAAAATAGTGATTCAATTTGTTACATTAGAGTTGAGAATTTCTCTTCCTCAAAGGATATTGATAAGCTCAAAATTATAAGTAACAACTGAATTTATCTACCACACATCATGTAGATAAGAATTATACAGAAGAGGATTTCAATTATACCATCAAAGTTTATTATAATTTAAAATCAACATTAGGTATATATGTGTGTGCCTGTGTATGCACACATTTAGCACACTAGAAAAAGATTAATTATCTGACAATGTGAAGCATTTTTCATAATTTGAACAAAGAAAACTCTCAACCATTGCTGATATAATTGGCACAAAATGTTTAGAATATAATGTGTTGTTTTAACAATATATTTAGGCTATGTTATATTTGAATGAACATTCAATTCCCATTGTAGAATTAGTTCTAAGTCATGATTGATATCCATTGCATGTTAGCTACAATGATTTACTCTGGAGCCAAAGCTGATTGTACAGTTTCTACCCAAGTATAAAAAAACAAACAGTTTATGGTAAAAATAATCAAGCTCCTATATTCACACTCTTTCCTTCCATTGTATTTTATTTGGCCTTAGCTTTTTACATGCTCAAGCTTTATATCAAAATGATACTGGAGCACAAACCTCTTATAAGTAGGAGTGTTAAAATATCTGAATAATAAAAACCACTTAAAGGACACTGTGAAAAAATTAATGACTTGAAAAGAATAATATAACAAAAAATTAAAACTATTTGTACAAGCAAAACACACAGGGCATACATTATGAATAAGTAACAAATATTTGTATTTGCTGACTACTGAGGCAAGGGTTCCTGGATAAAGTGGCATTTAAAGCCAGAAGGGTGGTTACATATGAAGAGGGGTACAATATTGGTATGATTAAAATTTCTAGTAAATTCTTTTAAAATTGCCTCATTCCAGCTATTCATATTCCCAAGAGTATAGATTATTTTCTGCTGTATAATACATAAATTAAAAAGTTCTTAGGCTATATGACATTTGACTAATCCTTTAAGAATCAGAAAAAAAAAAACCTCTTTAAAAAAATCTTCAGGGTATAACTTTTATATCTTACTTTTGTAAAATATGAATCATATTGTATTAGCAAGATTGGAGTTCTGCAGGTAAATACAATTTCATTTATTGCTATATCTCACTCCATTCTATCACAAACGAATCTTGTTTTTCAACATGTAGAAAGCTTGAATGAAACAAGTGCAGTGCACATCTTTTCATACAGAACTAAGGAAAAAACCTAAAACTTGAAAACCATATCCTCTATTAAAGGGCAGGGTTTTTTATAGTCTCCATTTTGAATGAGGCAAAGAACTCCCCTCAAGGGTTCCAACATTAGTACATGTCAGTGCTATATCCTTATCAAGTCCTCAATTCCCCAATTATCTCTTAGTTCTAATCACTTTATTACATAGGCCAGGCACATGTATAAGAGAATGCAAGGAGAGCAATTCAAAAAGAATGTTTCTCTAACCCCAAACAATCAATATTTTCTTAGAGGGTGACAGTTACTATCAAGTACCATGAAATTACATAAAAAACATAGACATCTACTTAAGTTTTGATATACAAGACATGGTCTTCTTCTTGTGATGCCAAACTTTGCATTTAGACCTAATTGTTACAATAATTTTCCAAAATATTTTGACAAAATAGTGTTTTCAGGAAGAATGTGTGAATTACACCAATACAGAACTGAGTAAGAAAAACTATAATGCAGAAATACATAGCTTACTATCACAAGTTAACAAGTTATATACAGGCAAGAAAACTTTAGATGTTTTACAGAAAAAGATTCAAATTTAAAAACATGTATCAAATATAAAGCAAACTTATGTTACCTGTGAAACATTCTTCTTATAGCAGTGTTAATCTCTCTGTTCCACAGACTATAGATGAGGGGGTTTATAACTGGGGGCACCACGATGTAGAACATGGCTGAGAACAGACTTTTAAGAGAACCTTTATCTGCAATAGGACCTATGATAGCAATAAATCCAGAAATTGTAAATATGAATAGGACTGTCAATTGTGGAGTGCAGGTGGATAAAGCTTTATATCGGGCTTCCACAGAGTGCATGCTAAGCACCATTGAAAATATATTAATATATGACATAAACAATAAGGCAAAACATATTAAACCCATGCCTAGAGTTATAGCTAAGATGACAGACTCAGAAAACTGAACATCTGAACATGAGAGTGTCACAATTTGAGGCACTTCACAGAAATATCGATGGATCATTGGACTCTGTGAAAGGAAGCCTAAACATGTTGCCAGTGTGGATAGCAGAAAAGACCAATCCACTTACCCAGGAGCCACCAGCTGCCTGCGTGCACAGACGTGGGGTGAGAGTTAGCCCATAGTGCAAAGGGTGACAAATGACAACATAGCAATCATAGGACATCACCACAAGGAAGGCCAACCCTGTGGATACAAAGAAGATAAACAGGAAAATATGAGCAGCACATGCTGTGAGAGAAATTAACTTATTGTTTACCAGAGAATTCATAATCAATTTTGGAGCAATAACTGAAGTGCAGCAAAGATCTATAAGGGATAAATTGCCAATAAAGAAGTATATTTGAGAGTGCAGACATGGGTCGATCACAATGACAGTAATAGAATATTCCCAGTCAATGGTCCCAGATAAATCACTAAGAACAGCAGACCTCATACAACTTGCAGCTCCTGGGAGCTTGAGATATCCATGAGGACGAATTCTGTGAAGATGGTGAGATTGTTCATGTGTAGTTATAAGCTGCAGTCTTCCTGGGAGTCAAGGTACAAAACTGTAAGATAACAATAAAGAGCAAAATGAAGCCAATCCACAATATCAACAAATAATAAGCAAACATTGCCATCAAGGAAGGCTTCTAACCTGGAAATCAGTATACAGGAAATCAACAAATGGCAGTCTTTAAAAATCAATCAATGCACATATTTCTTTTTTCATGTTCTACTCAACTTTGCTGAGCTATAACTTCAATATTCACCAGATAATAGAAACTAGACAAATGAAAATATTTAAGATCATTTTAAGGTTGAACAACCTTTCAGTTGAGACAAATTTAAAAATTTCTTAAAGCATATCTTAAAATCAGCCTGAACACATCTAGTTACTGTTTATTTATACAATAGCAAATATTAATATTAAAGCAAACATGCTCTGTGAGAAAGTTTGCATATTTGTAAGAGGTTTTGAACACTGCATGCTGTTATTGTTAACTTCATGTACCAGGGAACTAGGATGGCTTCTGATATCTCCCTATCTACAACAAAATGATCTAGAAAATATTTTATGTAACAAAGCTAATGAATTGTTCTGAGAATTTTCTGAGATTTTATTCCAAATAAGGCAAAAGTTTAATCGTGAACATTCTTTGATTTTAGTGGATTTATAAGAAATGCAGACGAGCTTGCTTTCTTTCTTTATAACAGTCCATAAAAGTTAAATTTGATTCACATGGAAATATGAATCCAGATTTCCCTTGTTATCACTCAGTTAACCCTCTCACTAGCACACAAAATCTAAGAAAAGCATTCCACCTGATATTTCTCCTCCAGAAAGCAAC
The DNA here is from genome assembly GCA_026826555.1 of Tolypeutes matacus. NCBI lineage: Eukaryota > Metazoa > Chordata > Mammalia > Cingulata > Chlamyphoridae > Tolypeutes > Tolypeutes matacus. The sequence continues at coordinate 638,177 of JAKSZT010041089.1, read as the reverse complement.
CTTTCACTTCCATGCATGAATTCCAATACGTAGTGAAGGACTAACATTCTGCCCAAGTCTCTCTGCTTTATGATTTTCTAGGTTGCACAAATCTCCCCATTCATAAATAAGTATGCTAACTTTAACATATGAAATGTGTTTCTCTTGAAGCATTTCAAGGCATAAAGAAATCTTGTTTTCTTGTGTAAATAATGAAGACAAGACACACAGGAGCTGTTTAATTTTATTAGAAACTACTTGACACTTTATGAAATGTTATAATATTTGTAGCCAACATGAAAAGTTAGGTTGAACAAAATCACCATCATTGTGTATTGCCAGACTTGTGAATTTTTGATATTCTGAGATGTATTGTAATATATCATTGTGTTTGGAATTACCTTTTCCTTGAGGATATATGAATTGAACCACATACTGAGTCATTAATCACTTCTTCATGAATTTAAAAGGACAATTTTCTACAGTATGTTCTCTGACCAATATTAAATTAAATTAGAAATCAATATGATAGAAGTTTTAAATTACAGCATATATTTAAGCTATCTTTAAGTAAAAGAAATCATAATTGATGTTCAAAAATATTTTGAATTGAATGATATAAAAATAAAATATATAAAAATGGGTAGAATTTTAAAAAGCAGTGCATAGAGATAAATTTAAAATTGTAAGTGCCTGTACTAGAAAAGAAGGAAATTCTAAAGTCAGTGGCCATCATTTCTAACTGAAGAAACCAGGAAAAGAAAATGATTCTCCAGTAAGTAAAATAGTAGAAATAAATGATAAAGGAAAGGAAAAACTAAGAAATGCAAATTAAGTTTTATTTTCTTTAGAAGATCTACCAGATTAAGTTCTAATGAGATATAACAGAAATTAAAGAGAATGAAATAGAATACCCAAATCAGTAATGAAATAGTAGTTTACTGAAAGACATGCTCCAGCTGTGAAAATATTTGAAAATTTTCAAAATTGTTGCAAATGATAAAATTTGGTTTCAGTGAAATTAGAATTTTAGAAAATTGTCCTCCACATAACCTTAGGAACTTCCCAGTAATGAAAGATTTCTCTACTGAAATGGTTGGTGAAATAAATGAATGTGCTTTGCATTTTTATTGTGTAAGAAATATTTCATATTTGAAAGTTCACCAAATATGTAAATCAGTATTTTCTCGATAAGCAATATATAGTATTTCAAAATCATGCCTGGGTGTGAAAACATTCAATGTTTTTATTTCAATGAATTTAAATTTAACATAATATGAATGTTCTTTGTATGTTTTCAGATTGTAAACCTGCAGGTATTCCTTATAATTAACTACTTGTTGAATTTTTTGTAGAATTTCAATATTATGAAGAAGTATTAATGATTATCTAAAAGTGCTAATCAAATACTTCCTTCCATTTTATGACAATATGTCTGTGTAAGGCTCTCTTTTCTCCAAAAAATGGATATAGACACAGGTAGGAAATTCCAGCTCTTTTTTTAACATGCTCGGTTTAAAGAGATTTTCATATGTCCAAAATAATGTCTTACTCTGCCCTGGTTTTAAAAATGAACATATTTTGAACAAAATGTGTTAATATATTAATGTATACATGGTTCATTATTGTTAAAAGTGTAACAGATTGCAAAAAACACAGCAAAAAATTGAGAAGTGATGATATATAAATTGCATTAAATTATATTTTCAAAAGTTCAGGAAACCTCAGGTAACATATTTTTGGCATGTATTTTGCCCACCAGAATCTTCTTTTGAGTTCTCTATTTCCATGGAAATAAAGAGAGTGTAGCTTTATTAGATGCCTGTGGATCATTATTTGTTTATTAGATGCCTGTCCATCATCCTGGGACAATGTTCATGTTTTCGTTTACAGAGGCAGATGTGATCCACCAATATTTCTGTAATTCACCTCAAATTTTTCAGATATCCCCTTCAAATGTTAGATTTTCTGAAGCTTTTGTCCTGACTGTGAGTGCTTGCATTGTCTTAGTATGTTCTGTCTTTTTGTTTATGTCACATATTTATACATTTCCAAAGGTGCTTAGGATGAGTTCTTGGAAGCCTGTAAGAAAGCCTAGAACATAGTCTTACCCACATATACCCCAGAGTGACTGCTGTCTTAGATCCAATTGCAAATAAAGCTTCTCCTAAAACTCTTCTCATACCATGTTTTACTCCATGGTGCTGCAATCATAAACCCTGTTATCTAAGACTGGAAAGAGAGTTTAACATTATCCTAGGCAGAATTTTCAACAGATGTGTTTAGTTCCTAAGCAGGGAACTAAATGAATTTCAAAGAAGTTTAATTTATACTTGATGTTTTTTTTTTTTTTTCAAAATTATCTAGTTTAACTATTTTTGTTTGTTTGTTTGTATATATTTTTTGTGTTGGCTCCATGTAAGCTGGTGAATTTTATAAACCGGTGTGAAAGTTTTTCATACCCAATACCACCTTGGTTAAATTCATGCAGTCTTCTTAAAATAAATTCCACATTGTAATATGTCTTTTAATATTTGAGATAATTTTAAACTAAACATAAAGAATGCCATCATATGGAGAATACCATGTCTTTATAAGAATATCTTGACAGATGCCTATACCTTTGAAAGAACTTCAAGTTACTGGATACTGCCATCCTGAAAGAAAATATTGAGTGCTTTGGGTTAGAGAAATCTACTGTTTAAATTTCTTTTCTTGCATTCACTCTTGTACAGGGGTAGTAGCTACATAATAAAACAATAGAACTGAGACACAACTATGCAATGAGGACTAGATCAAGTTGGAAAACTGTAAAAGCTGCTTCCCTCATTGAATTGGTGTACTATTAAAACCCTGCTCACCCTTCGACTCAGTTATTAATGGGAAGCTTTTTTTTCTCTTCCTGAGTTCTTGATGAAATGATGCATGCTAAGCTCAATTCATTTAAGTTTTCTTCATGATGAAGTACACGGAATCAGTACTTAGAGTAGGGTGAGATGTAGCAATAAATGGTATGTGATTTTTCTTTCAGTACACCACATTACTTATAACATTGATAGACTTTTCCCACAAATAAGATTTTCAAACATATCCTCTCAAGATGGAAAGGGTTTTGTAATTCTTTCCCAAAGTCTGAGCTAAAATATATTAACCTTTTAATATCTTATAATTCAATAACTGTAAGTCTGGCTTTCTACTTTAAAATCCATATCTAGAGAATGTTCTGCCTTAATGAAATTATCTTTATTCAGTCTTTTATCTGCAGTTGTTACAATGGTCCTCCCAGGCTTATTATGTCTCAGTACCTTTTATTAAATATAGAAGCAAATATTTCATTAACATAAGTCTTATGTTTTCCAAAAATAATAATACTAGTAAAATTTTGATTTTTTAATATTCCTCTAATGACTTAAATATAACCTTATATTATATTTTGTTTTCAATATTGAAATAATTGAGAACTACATAATGCAATTTTTTTCAATTGGTTTGTTCAGACCTGGGCCATCTGCCCAACTGTTTCCTGGGAAAAGACATCACTGCCAACTTTACAGGCAAGTGTCACACAAAGTCAGGCATTACATTTCAGGACCTTTCCATGTATTCAGATATGAGTGGGCTTTTGTGTATGTGTGTGTGTGCCAGTTTTCTCCCTACAGTATGACATTCAATTTTAAGGATTTGTAATATTCGGCATTGATATTTCTGAATATGTATTTTATTTATGTTGTTGGAATGATGTAGGCTCTTAGTCTTGAAACTTAAGATTTTTCATTAAGAATTTTTCCTGGATTTAGAAAATAAATGTAGCCATTGATTTCATTTCTATCTCAGATTGCAGAGATTATTTATTTCATCCAAATATACAATATTTTTATATTTTAATTCCATATTATATTAAATGTTCTTCAAATATGCTTTCAAATGCTTGAAATTATGTATATGTATGTAATTTACATTAGCAGCATTAGCAGCTAGCTATATTTTTTCTGAGATTTCTTTTTCTCATAGGAAAATACAGACTCCAAACATCCTTCTTCACTTTAAGTATATTTACAATATGTGCTAAATGTTCCACTGTCTCATTAATTGCCTGATTATATTTGCATCATTTAAAATTGTTTACATTCTGTTATTTTCAAATTCAGGGTTTCTTTTAATACTGAGCAGTCCTTAGGCAACCTAGGTACCTGTTCAAAATTATGAATCAGCTTTTTGAAAGCTATTAGTATTTTTGTACCGGGGAGTTACCTAGCTGGTGAGCTTTGCTTTAATGATGTATATGTGTGGATTTCCCAAGAATTTGTAAGGGGCCCTTCATTGCCACTTGGCAAGATCTGTCCAGATCTGGCTTAATCCACAAAAGCTGTCCCTGGTTTCCCCTAACAATATACTCAATTTCTAGTTCAATAGAGAAGCAAACACAGACAGGTATTTTCATACCTGCACATGGCTGCCTGCTGAGTACTCCTTGTGTTAAATGATAAAGCTAAGAGTTAAGGTTTCTTTAATGAAAGTATAAGTAAATGTTTTAGGTTTTTGAATTACATATTCTTTCCCTCACCCATAGGCTCCATATTTCTGATTTTTAAATCACCCAACCTCAAACTCTCTTTCTGCTTCTATATATAATACCAAGTAAGTCTTCCTCTCACATTCAATCAATGCCAGTTTTTGTATATTGTCTTCCAAATTGTATTAAGATAATTCATGAGTGCATCTACATTGTCTTCACCATGGATGTTCACGACTTTTTAAAGTTTTCTTCACCATTATTTCTATTGCATCTTTTTTTTCTGTTGCATCTGATCTTGGACTAAAAGAATATTTAAGATTTTAAGGAAATGTTCTAAATGAACATGCTTATATTACATATCAAAAATAAGAGTATTAGTGGTTGCAGAAAAGATGATGGGTGGAACATGTTTAGACATAGGTTATTCCATCCTCAGAACAATGCTGTTCCTGGTACTGAGAATTCCATAACATTTACACTTTTCACAAAGTCCTTATTTTCCCACTTTTCCTATATTAACATGTTACAGTCATCAGTTCAGATTTGGTTGATATCTGTTTCCCAGGTTAGAAATATAATGTTCACCCATTCTTCTAGAAATTAGGAAATGTAGAGTTTAAATTTATTAGAGCAGGAAACACAAAATCCATTGGCAAACTAGTGGCTACATAGAACTAAGTCATGAGGACAACCCTGGCACGATAGTCATTTTCCTCACCAGGGTTGGGCATTAAGTCTTCAGTAGGGCCAAGACTCACAAGAAGCTGATTCTTAAATACTGAGCTGTTAAGAAGGTAGAGCCTTGTTCCAGATATATTGCACCGATGCACAATAATTCTACATAGTACACAATATAAAGCTATAATTTTGGAAATGTTAATAGATGAAATGATGCAATGTTTTTAAGGATTAAATAGAATATATATAATATGTAGCAGTATCCTTATTCCCTTTCCATATATATAATCACCTTTCCATCTTTAAATGCTGAATTAATTTATGACTCCTAATCTCAGTAGTGAACAATGACACAAAAATATTTTATTGTTAAAAATGATGGCCATTGTGCATTGGCTATGTAAGTATTTATTTTTAATAGAGTATTCTAAGGTCATTGTTATTACCTTAATATTTTAGTCTTCTTCCCTTTAAGAGATTATTGTTCCAGTACCCAATTGATATAAATCTTGACCTTGTAGTTGGCAAAGGCAAGATTAATGAAAAAGAAAAGAAAGAGTGTGGATTTAAGAGTTAGATTAAGCTTGTCATAGAATGTTTTCTGTTTGACATTTGTGTTGGTGTTCCTCCATCAATTTGTACTCCAGAGTGAAGGGCTGTACTGAATACACTATTGGCATGAATCCTTCATAAGACGTAGGTATACACTGACAAATGGAGGCTCACTCAAGTATAACATAAAATTAGCCAACATATGCAATGGCACATTTTTTATAAACTGGTAGTTCAATTTGTGCCAACATCTGCAATTTTTGAGGGTTTTCCTTCTTCACCTTTCTCATCAATGCTTTATATTGTCAGATATTTAAAATGTTTCTAATATATAGTGTGTGTGTGTGTGTGTGCGTATATATACATATATATAGACGTATGTCATTGTGATTTTAAATTTAATGTACTTTAATTTGAAAATCCTCTCATGAAATTCTGTCTGCATTTTGTATGAAGGATACATTCATCCTGATTTGTATTCCACACTTTCAATTTTATCAAACTTTTACATTGTGATTGCTGTTTTGTATCTTGTATAAGAAAAGTTTATCTATCCTCATATCAAGAGAAAATTCTGCTTCATTAGGATTTAAAATTATAATTTTGACTTTCATGTTTTCTACTTTAATCTACATCATTTGTGTATGGTGACAGAGTGAAATTTAATTTTATCCCATACGATTATCCAGTCCTTCAAGCACTACTTACTGAAAAGTACATATTGTCTTTGTACTGCCTAAACCTACTTCTGTCTTATATAACTGTTTCTATAAGAGGAGGTGTGAGGCTATATCCTTTTTTATGTTGCATTAATCTCTTTATTTATGCATTCTAATGACATAAATTCAAATGAATTTAACATAAATTATATTATTGAAATGATAATTAAAATTGAAAAAAAATTGTATTTTCTCTAGAACTGAAAATCTTCAGTGAAAACACATTGAAATGGTGTGATTAGGGTGTGAATTTTTAAAATTAGATATATTTCTTTAAAAGGGTAGGTAATGTGTGGAGACATAAAACTGGGTAGAATATAATATACAAAATTGCTTTTTTGGATAAAATTGAGATTTTATTAGGAATGAATACCAAGAGATCATTTGCTGTTAGATACTATGTATCCACTAAAGAGTTGAATTAAAATGATGAGTGTTTTGTATGAGTTTTGGAACTGAAGGAAACTTGCACTTCTGTTAGAACAAAAATTTATGAAGTTAAAATTAATATATTTGAGAAATCATGCCCAAGTTTTATTTAGTTGTTTGACTGTAAAGTCAAGGAAGAAACAAATATCGATGGATATTTGATCACTTTGCTGAAGAAAGTTGTATATTCTAAATTTAATCTATACTCTAGATACATATTATTAAAAAGAAAGGAAAAAATGTACTATTTAAATGATATTTAAACAAACCCATAATTATAAAAATTAGTGTAAACACCCCAGAGTCCTGGAAGTTGCACTTCTCCTCTCTCTTTTCATAACTTTTTCCTCTACCTTACAGATAGCTTTCCTGATTGCAAATGCAGTGTCATAGCATGGGTGTCCAAATTTAATACATATTAAAGGCTAGTTAGGACGATTATTCAAAATAGTAGTTGCTTGTTATTAGGTTCCTTTCTCTGCAGTGTCCTTAGTTTATATTTTTATTAAGTAGTTGTATTGACAATATATTGACACATCATACAATCTATCCAGAGTGTACACGCAACGGCTTTCATTATAATCACAGAGTTGTACATTCATCATCACAAAATATTTCAGAACATATTTATTACCCCAAAAAGAAAAAAATCATACTACTTATATCCTCCCTATTATTGACATTTAATATTGGAATAACTTTGGTATAATTGATGAAAGAATATTAAAATATTATTTTAAACTATAGTCCATACATTGCATTAGTTGTATTTTTCCCTTATACTGCCCTACTCTTGTAATAATGATATACAATTGTTCTAGTTCATGAAAGAGCATTTTATATATTTGTACTTTTAGCAAGAATCATCATCTATAACAGTGTTCTCTGAGTTACACAGTCCTATGTTTGTTCGTTTTTAATTAGAAAAGTGTAGGTTTACAGAAAAGTCAGGCAAAAAAAAAAAAAAGTTCTCAAATACACCCATATTGTTGACACTTTGTACCAGTGTGACACTTTTGTTATAACTGAGGAAAGAATATTAAAATGTTATAGGCTTTTCATTGCATTTTATGAAAAATTATTACAGTATCACTTCTAACTGTAGACCAGAAGTTCCATTAGTTGAAATTTTACCATGTATTACCTTATTTTTAATACTTTGTGCTAGAGACTTAGATTCTTTTATGGTTCATGGAAGAAAATTCTTGTATTTGTACTATTAACCACATATCTTATTTACCACTGAGTTCATTACTTTATACAGTCCCAATTTTATACTGTAGCTTTCATTCTTTTGAAAATTATAACTCATGACTACCTATTTCAGCCATTATCACACCTATATATCAATTTTACTCACTATAATGTGGTACCATCATCTCTATCCATTTCCAAACATTTACAATCAACCTTTTTAAAAATTCTTCAGATATTAGGCATCAGCTCCCCCTTTTCAACCCTTGTTGAATATCCTAGTAACCTATACTCTATAGGTTTTAACGATGAGTTTACTCATTGTATTTAGTTCATATTAGCAAGAGCATATAATATTTCTCCTTTCATGTCTGGCTTATTTTACACAGTATAACATCCTCAAGGTTCATCCATGGTGTTATATACATTCCTATTTCATTCTTCTTACAGCTGAATAGTATTCCATCACATGTATGTACTACCTTTTTTACCCATTTATTGGTTGATAGACACTTGGTCTGTATCCATCTTTTTGCAATTGTGAATAATGCTGCCATAAACATCAGTATGAATATGTCAGTATGCTCCACTTCTTGTTAATCTCGATATTCCTAGTACCAGGATTGCCAGATCATATTTAGCTTCTTGATAAACTGCCAAACTGACCTCCACAGAGGCTGCACCATTCTACATTTAAGAGTGGAGGAGTGTTCCCATGCCTCCACATCCATTAGCACTTGTAATTCTCTGGGATGTTTTTTTTTTTTTTTTTTTTAATATTGGCCGCTCTATAAGGCAGAGTTTCTTAACCAGAAGTCCATTGGGGTTCAGGGGGTCCATAAGCTTGAATTGAAAATTCAAAAACCTGAAACATTATTCTTCTGGGACGTGTTGGTGCAGGTGTGACATAATTATTAAATAATACACAGTATAGTGTGGACAGAGTAAGGGGTTCCTTGTTTTCACCTGACTGACAAAGGGGTCTGTGGAACAGAAAAGATTAAGAACCCCTGCTATAAAGTATAAAATGATATAACATTGCAGTATAGATTTGCAATTTCCTAATAGCTAGTGATGTTGAAAACCTTTTCATTTGCTTTCTGGCCATTTGTATACCCTCTTTGGAAAATATCTATTCAAGTATTTTGCCCATTTTTAAGTTCTGTTGCTTGAATTTAAAAAAATTAATTTAAAAGCTGTATGGCTTCTTTATATATCATGTAAATGAAATCCTCATGAGACATGTGATTTTCATATATTTTCTTCCATTATCTAGGCTGCTTCTTCACCTTCTTAACAAAGTCACTGGAAGCACAAAAATATTTAATTTTAAGGAGGTCCCATTTATCTTTTTTTTTTTCTTTCAATGCTTGTGCTTTGGGTAGAAAGTTTAAGAAGCTACCTAAAACCACAAGATCTTGAAGAGGTTTCCTTACATTTTCTTCTAGGAATTTTATGGCTTTAGCTTTTATATTTAGGTCTTTGATCCATTTTAAGTTAATCTTCATATATGGTGTGAGATAGGGGTCCTCTTTCTTTCTTTGGATATGGATATCCAGTTCTCCCAGTACCATTTGTTGAATAATCTGTTCTGGCCCAGCTGGGTGGACTTGCCAGCTTTGTAAAAATCAATTGTAAAGTGATCCAAATTGTAAGGTCATCAAAAATTAATTGTCAAAAATCAATTGACCATGGATGTAAGGATCTAATTCTGGACTCTCAAATTGATTCCATTGGTCAATATGTCTATCTTTATGCCAGTGCCATGCTTTTTTTTTCCCACTGTAACTTTGTAATATGCTTTAACGTCCATTAGTGTGAGTCCTTCAACTTTATTCTTCCTGCCAAGATGTTTTTGACTATTTACTGCCCCTTCCTCTTCCAGATAATTTTGACAATGTTGTCTTCCATTTCTGGAAAAAAAAATAGCTATGAGACTGTATATGTAACAATGATTTTTTTTTTTTTTTTACCATCTTTTAGGTGATAACAATGCTTCAATTAATTCAGGCCCTTTTTTTAAGATCATTTTTTATTTGGTTCCTGATGACTTCAGGAAGCCCAATTCTTTTCACATAATTCCAAAATCATGAACTACTCCAAATGCATATCTACTGTAGTATAAATTTTTAAAGAGATTTTCCTTTAGCTAAATCACTGCCTTTACTTAAATATTTTAACTCAGCTCACTAGGTCATGATGAGGCCAGGAGCTTGCTGACTTTTAATTGCTTCTACTGTAGTGGTTACTTCATAGCGTGATTTATATTTATATGTTTCTGTTTTAAGATGAGGCCCATCTACAAATAACATCAAATCCATATTAATAAAGGTTTCTTTGTTTATTTTTTTTTTGTTTATAAGTCTGGACTTAGTAGTGATGGTAACTGAGAAGCTACAACCCACAATATTGAGGCACACCTGCTTCAGGCAAGGGTGACAGAATTCTGGGTTTAAAGTATTACAGTGGAGGATTTGGATATATGAAGGAGAAATCAATTGGATTTCATAAAAGGTCAGCATACTAGCTGACACCTGCTGAATCTTCTTAAAATTAGATACTAGCAAACAGTGTGTGGCTCTTTTAACCACAAAGGGTGCCCTTGGGCCAAATCAGCTGACACCTCCCCTAATTTGGCAGCAGAAGCTACTACCTTTAGCCAGCTGGGAATGCTATAGTCACCACATCCAGTCATGGATGGGTCTCTGCTGACTTCTATGTCTTCCCATACGACTCTAAAAATTTGATTTTGTTTTTCATAAACATACAATGCAATTATAATTGTAATTAGGTATAAGCTTAACGTTGAGGGTTGGTACAAACTCTATTAACTCCATCTGAAGCTGTTTAAATGCCTTGTTTACAAATTATTTGACCCTTTGTTACATTTTCAGTTTTACTAGGGCTGTGAAATTGACACATGGAACAAGGTTTATATACCAGCTTTGCTTCTCATTTAAAGTTGTTTTTTTTTTTGCTGAAGACAAAGAAATGATATGTATCCAGTCCTTTCAGAGAAACACCAGAGTAATACAATTTAACTGACCAGGAAATTTTGTTGTTTATGTGGCATCCAGCATTTTAAAAAAATAAATGAATTTATAGCCAATTATATTATACTCTTGTCTAAGATCATGGAGATCAGTACTAGGATATATAATGGAGAGTAAAGACTTTGACAACTCTCTAAGAACTCCATGTAAGTTCTGAAGCATTTCTACAAACAACTTTTTACCCACACAAATTTAACCAACAGAAGGTTAGAAAATTTCTTTTGACAGCACACCCCATGTAACTCCCAACATATCAAATAAACGTAACTGCTTTTTTCTGTTTTTTTAAAATTTATTGAAGAATAGCACTCATACATAAACAGACATAAACCATAAATGTATAGTAATAGTTGTGAATTTCCAAAACAAACATACATAACATCATTCAGGGCCCTCATACGTCACCCTACCAATAATACCTTACATTGTTGTGAAACATTTTTAACTAATGATTAAAGAGCATCCTCAAAATATTACTACTAACCAAAGTATCTTACATTTGAGATATTTTCCTCCAATCCACCATATTATTGTTACTTATATCATTTATACATGAACATACATAAACAATAGGTTTGTAGTAAAAGTTGTGAACTTATAAACCAAACATGCATGACATCATACAGGGATCCCATAGATTAACCCACCACTAACACCTTGCATTGTTGTGAGACATTTGTTACAAATTATAAAAGAATATTGTCAAAGTATTACTACTAACTATAGTCCATATCTTACATTTGGTGTATTTTTCCACCCACCTACCCTATTATTATTATTTTTAATATTTATTTATTACAGAAGGTGTGGACTTAGAACACAATCATGTACATGTGCAAGATTCCTATACAACACCCTTCTATCAAAACACCACACCATCGTGGAACATTTGTTACAGATTATGAGATGTATCATCAGACTATTACCACTAACCTTAGACGATAACATACATTTAGTTCACTTTTTCCATACTCCCCAGTATCAACACAGTGCATCTTTGGCATAGATGCATGAATATTACAGTATTGCTGTTAACCACAGTCCATAGACCACTCCAGTTGTATTTTTCCCATTCTTATCCACATTCCCACCACCCTGCAATAGTGATGTACATCTTCTGTAGCTCACAAAGGACACTCTTACATCTATACCATCAACAACAATTCTCATCCACCTCGAGATTTACTGTGCTATTCAGTCTCTAGATGATTCTCTAGCTTTCTTTCAATTGACATTTATATCCCTAAACTGTACACATTCTAGCCACAATCCCATTTATAAATCAGCTGTTACTCATTATAATGTGTTATCATCAGCTATACATTTCCACACTTTTACAGTAAAATTAATTAAAACTTCTACATACATTAAGCATCAGTAGTCCATCTCAGTCCTTCTCTTATCTCCTTTAAGAATCCAACTACCACCAAGTCTTGACTATGTTTTTCTACATTTTCTTCTAGAAGTTTTAAGTTTCTTGCTGTTTTCTTTATAAATGTATTTTTTAAATTTTTTTCCTCCCTTTTTTTTTTTTTTTTTTTTTTTGTGCTTGCTGTCTGCTTTCTGTGTCTGCTTGTTTTCTCTTCTCATCTTCTCTTTAGAGGCACTGGGAACCAATCCTGGAACCTCTGATGTGGGAGAGAGGCACTCAATTACTTGAGCCACCTCAGCTACCTGGTTTGTTGTGCTTTTCATTGTCTCTCCTCTTTGTCTCTTTTTTGTTGCTCCAGATCTCCGTATGGACCAGCTCACTGCACAAGCCAGCTCGCCTGCACCAGGAGGCCCTGGGAAATGAACCTGGGACCTCCCATATGGTAGACGGGAGTCCAATTGCTTGAAGCACATCTGCTTCCTGGTTCTTGCTTTTATATTTAGGTTTTAGATCCATTTTCAGTTAAATTTTGTATATGGTATGAGATAGGAGTACTCTTTCTTTATTTTGGTTATGGATACCCATTTCTCTCAGCACCATTTGTTGAATGGACTGTTCTTGTGGAGGTGGGCGGGTTTGAAAGGCTTGTCAAAAATCACAACCATAGAAGAGGGTCTATTTCCAAACCATCATTTCTGTTCCATTGGTTTATGTGTCTGTCTTGATGCCAGCACCATGCTGTTTTTACCTATGTAGGTAGGTAATATGATTTAAAGTTTGGAAGTGAGAGTCCTCCAACTTTGCCTTTCCTTTTTATGATGTTTTGGCTATTTGGGACCCATTACACTTCCAAATAAATGTGATAATTGTGTTTTCCATTTATTTAAAAAATTCTGGTGGAATTTTTTTTTCAAGGTTGCATTTGATCTGTATATCAATTTGAGTAGAATTGGTATCTTAATAATATGTAGTCTTCCAATCCATGAGCATGGCAAGTTATTCAAATTATTTAGGACCTTTTTGATTTCCTTTAAGAATGCATTGTAGTTTTCTGAAAATAAGTGCTTTACATCCTTGGTTAAGTTTATTCCAAAATATTTGATTCTTTTAGTTGCTATTGTAAAAGGGATTTTTTTTTTCCTGGCTTCCTCTTCATATTTCACATTACTAGTGTATTTTGAAGTCTATTTCATTTGATATAAATATAACTACTCAGTCTTTTTTTTTTTTTTTTTGGTTACTGCATTCATGGAATATTTTTTTTCCAGCCATTCACTTTCAAGGTATTGACATCCTTGGGTTTAAGGTGAATCTCTTGCAGACAGCATATAGATTGCTTATATTTTCTTTAACCATTCTGCCTGTCTCTGTTTCTGATTGTTGAGTGTAATCCATTAACTTTCAATGTTATTACTGTAAAGGCAGTTCTTATTTCTCCCATTTTGACATTTGTGTTTTATGTCATATTTTATTTTCATCAGGCTCTTGAGAATTTTTTATACTTATACTTATATAATCTTCATATCTAGACTCTTCTCCAAGACTCTTTCTTCTATCTTCTCTTTTCAGAGTGTAGCACACCCTTTAGTATTTCTTGAAAGGTCTGTCACTTTGTTATAAACCATTTCAGTTTCTATTTATATGTGAATATTCTAAATTCACCTTCAATTTTGAAAGAAAATCTTGCCAGATATAAGACTCTTGGTTGGAAGTTTTTCTCTTGCAGTACATTAAATATATCATCCCACTGTTTTCTTGTCTCCATGTTTTCTGATGAGAAATTGGCACTTAATCTTATTGAGTATCCCTTATATGCAATGTGTTGCTTTTATCTTGCTGCTCTCAGAATTCTCTTTGTCTTTGGCATTTGACATTTTGATTAATATGTGTCTCATAGTTGGTCTATTTGGATTTATTCGGATGGGAGTACATTGTGGATCTTAGACATGGATTATCTATGTCCTTCAATAGGGTTGGGAAATTTTCTACCATTATTTCTTCAAATATTCCTTCTGCCTCTTTTCCCTTTTCTTCTCTTTCTGGGACACCCATGACACATATGTTTGCATGTCTCTTGCTGTCATTTAGTTCCATGAGTCCTTGTTCAATTTTTTTCCATTCTTTTCTTCATCTGTTCTTTTTTATCTTTGCTTTCAGAGGCCATTTCTTCAATTTCACCAATCCTTTCTTCTGCTTCCTCAAATCTGCTGTTATGTGACTCCAGTGTATTTTTAATTTCATTTATTGCACCTTTCATTCCATAAGATCTACTATTTTTTATGTATGCTTTCAAATTCTTGTTTGTGCTCATCCATGTCTTCTTAATATCCTCAATCTCTTTAGTCATCTCACTGAATTTATTAAGAATATTTGTTTGAGCATCTGCGATTACTTGTCTCAACTCCTTTATATCATCTGGAGGCTTATCTTGTTCCTTTAACTGGACGATATCTTCCTGTTTCTTGGTAAGGTTTATAATTTTTTGTTGGTGTCTTGGCATCTGGCTTACTAGATATATTTATTTTGGGTGCAATTTTTCTCTTTAGTTTAGGGCTTTCTTGCTCTTTCTTCCTTGCATGTTGTGTAGTAGGAGATGAGGATGTAGTTGGTGCTGTAAGGTGTGGTGGCTAAAGCTGAGCATATTGCCGTAGGGACCGATGAAGCTTCTTCCCCCTTTCTTCTTTGCCAGGAGTAGGGACAGAGCCACAGCCATGTGTAATAATCAAAATCATACAGGCCTAGACTGTAGTTTCCTAGAGAGATTGATGAAGGCATGCCCTTCCTCCCCTGCCTGGGGTGAGGATGGAGCTGCAGGTGTGGGCAGCAGTCTATGCCATGCATGTCCAAAATGACTGCAAGTGACTCAATAGAGTTCAGACTACTCAGTCTGTGCCAGCTGAATGTACCTGCAGTTACTCTGAGAGACTGGTGCAGGTTCTTCCAGCTTCCTCTCTGTCAGAGGTGGGGCTGAAGCCTAGGCTAAGGCTGCAGGCCAATCTGGGTGGAAAGAAACTTGTCCCTACCATCACTATGATTTTCAATCAGCACGGATTCCCCTCATGCCAGGAGCGGAGTCAAAATGGCAGCTACCAACCTTTTCCAACTTGTATAAGTTCAAACTTTAGACATCCTTAAGGTTATACTTTAGCCAGTCAAATATCATAATAAGTAACCCATCTGTCTCTTCCTCCTCTGTTTCAGGGAAATGGAGTTTCCAACTTTAGCTATAGAATAGCTCTTGAGGGAGTAAGATTATCACTGGCCTCCATGGTGTTGCCTGTAGTTTACCAGGAAGCCTGGCACAGGTCCCACCAATTTCCTCCTTGCCATGCCAGAAGTAGGGCTGGGGCTTAGAAACCGGTCCCTACAAGCACTATGATTTTCAGTCCTTCCAGCTTCCTCTCATATCAGAAGCAAAGGTAAAATGGCAGCTACTGGCCCCTTTCTGACTTAGACATGTTCAAACTTTAACTGTTTTTAGGATTATACTTTACCCAGCCAAAGTTACTAATCAGTAGATGAAGTTGGTGGCCATCCATCTCTTTCTCCCTGATTTTTGGGAAGTGGAACTTCCAATTTCACCCAGGGAATCGCTCCTGAGGTGGCTTGTGCTGCCAGTGGAGGATAGCACCGCCCTCCTCAGCATGTAGGGCTCTAATTACAAATCTTATGTGCAGATAGGCAGTGTCTTACTTCCATTCTTTCAAGGATGTTGCAGGATGCTGGAGCCTCCAAACAGGTCATTTAGATAGATCTGTGTGGTTACTAACTGCCCTATAGCAGGAGCTGACTCTAGGAGCGCCTTACTCTGCTACCATCTTGCTCTGTCCACTTGCAAAAAAAATTTATTATTGGCTTTTCCATTTCTGCAAAAAAGGCTGGTGGAATTTTTATGGAGTTTGTGTTGAACCTGTAAATCAGTTTGCGTAGAACTGACATCATAACAATATTTTGTCTTCCAATCCATAAACATGGAATGTCCTCCATTTATTTAAGTCTTGGGTTTTTTTTTTCAGCAATATTTTTTATTTTTCTACGTAAAGGTCCTTTATGTCCTTTGTTAAGTTTATTCCTAAATATTTGATTCTTTTAGCCAGTAATTTAAATGGATTTTTTCTGATTTCCTCCTCAGATTGCTCTTCAGCACATTATAAAAAAACTAGCGATTATTACAATTTATCTTGTACCCCATCAGTTTGCTGAACACGTTTTTTAGTTCAAATAGTTTTACCATGTAGTTTTCATGGTTTTCTAGATATAGAATCATATGATCAGCAAATAGTGAAACCTTTATGTCTTCCTTTCCTTTTTGGGTTCCTTTTATTTCTTTACCTAGTTTAATAAGCTCTACCTAGAGCTTCTAGCACAACATTAAATAGCAGTCATGACAGTGGCATTCTTGTCTTGTTCCTGATCTCAGCAGGGAAGCTTTTAGTCTTTCACTGTTGAAGACAATACTAGGTGTAGATTTTGCATATATGCACTTTATCATATTGAGAAAGTTTCCTTCTATACCTATCTTTAGAAGTGTCCATATCAAGAAAGGATGCTGTAGTTTTGTCAAATGACTTTTCTGTGTCAATGGAGAGAATCATGTGATTTTTCTTCTTCAATT
>JAKSZT010041089.1:594540-606131 GCA_026826555.1 Tolypeutes matacus | reverse complement strand
AAAAATGGTTGGGAGTAGCTATGCTAATATCAAACAAAATAGACTTTAAATGCAAATCTATTGTAGGATGCAAAAACAGATGCTATATTAATAAAAGGGGTAATCTTTCAAGAAGAAAGAACAGTCATAAACATTTGTTCACCTAACTGGGGTGTCTCAAAATACATGAGGCAAACACTGGAAACACTAAGTGGAAAAATAGATGCCCCTACAATTATAATGGAGGACTTTAATACACCATTATCACCATTGGACAGAACATTTCATCAGAGAATAAATGGAGAAACAAAGATTTTGAATAATAAATTAGAGGATCTGTACCTAATAAAGGACGGAACACTGCACCGAAATACAGCAGGATATACTTTCTTTTTAAGTGCATATGGATTATTCTCCAAAATATACCACATGCTAGGCCAAAGAAAAATTCTCAATGAATTCAGAAAGATTGAAATTATATGAAGTAATTTCTCTGACCCCAGTGAAATGAAGCTGGAAATCACTAAGGGCCAGAGTACCAGGTCATACAAAAAGAGGGTCAAGGAAGAAATCTCAAAGAAATGAGTAACTACCTTGAAATGAATGAAAATGACAGCGGAACGTATCAAAACCCATAGAATGCAGTAAAAGCTATAGTGAGAGGGAAATTCATAGCCATAAATTCATATATCAAAACAAGAATAAAAAGCTAAAATCAAAGAACTAACCACACACTTGGAGGAATTAATAAAAGAACAAAAAACTAACCCCAAAGGATGTAGAAAGAAAATTACAAATATTAGAGCAGAACTTGATGAAATAGAAAATAAGAAAGTTCTAGAAAAAATAAATGAAACCAAAAGCTGGTTCTTGGTCAATAAAATTGACAAACCCTTAGCCACACTAACAAAAAAAAAAAAAAAAAAAAAGAGAGAGAGAGAGAGAAGATGCAAATTCACAAAATAAGAAATGAGGAATGGGATATCACCATTGCTCCCAGAGAAAAAATGATTATCATAAGAGGATGCTTAGAAAAATTATACGCCAACAAGAAGGGTAATTTAGAGGAAATGGACAAATTCCTAGAAACACATAAGCAGCCAACACTGATGATCTCAACAGAACAATCACAAGTAAAGAGAATTAGTCATGAAAAGCCTCTGAATCAAGAAGAGCCCAGGACCAGATGGTTTCACAGGTGAATTCTACCAAACATCCCAGAAAGAACTACCACCAATACTGCTTAAACTCTTCCAAAAAATAGAAGTGAAAGGAACAATACTTAACTCATTCTATGATGCCAACATTGCCCTAATACCAAAGCCAAAGATGCCACAATAAAGGAAAATTAAAAATTAATCTCCCTAATGAGCCTAGATTCTAAATACTCAAAAAAAAAAAATACTTGCTAAGCATAATCAACAATAAATCAAAGGACTTATACACCATGACCAAGAGGGTTTCATCCCTGGTATGGAAGTATGGCTCAACATAAGAAAATCAATCAATGTTATACACCACATAAACAGATCGAAAGAAAAAAATCACATTATCATCTCTATAGATACTGAAAAAACATTTGACAAAATACAGCACACTTTCCTGATAAAAACAGTGCAAAAGATAGGAATAGAAGGAAACTTTCTTGATGTGTTAAAGAGTGTATACGAGAAACCCACAACTAACATAATATACAATGGTAAAATCCTCTAAGATCGGGAACAAGACAGGGTTGCCCACTATCATCACTCCTATTTAACATTGCATTAGAAGTACTTGCTCAAGCAGTGAGGCAAGAAAAAGATATAAAACATCCAAATTAGAAAGGAGGAAGTAAAAATTTCACTATTTGCCAAGGACATGATCCTATACACAAAAAAACCATAAGAAATATACAAAAAAGGTTCTAGTACTTATAAATGAGTTCAGTAAATCACAGGCTATAAGATCAATGCACAAAAATCAGGGAAGAATTTCTGTTCACCAATAATGAGCAATTTGAGGAGGAAATCAAGAAAAAAAATGCCATTAGCAATAGTAAGTAAAAAAATCAAATACCTAGGAATAAATTTAACTAAAGATGTAAATGACTTATACACAGAACTATACAACACTATTAAAAGAAATCAAAGAGGATTAAAATAAATGGAAGAATATTCCCTGACCATGGATAGGAAGACTAAACATCACCAAGATGTCTATCCTACCCAAACTAATCTACAGATTTAATGCAATCCCAATAAAAATCAACCCAGCATTTTTTAATGAATTGGAAAAACTTTATGAAATTTATTTGGAAGGACAAGAGGTCCCAAATAGCCAAAGACATATTGAAAAGAAAAATGAAATCGGAGGAATCACACTGCCTGACTTTAAAATGTACTACAAAGCTACAGTGGTCAAAATTGCATGATATTGGCACAAGGATAGACATACCGACTAATGGAACCAGATTGTGCATTTTGATATGATCCTCACATATGTAGTCATATGATATTCGACAAGGCCACCAAGACCACTCAACTGGGAGAGAATGGCCTCTTCTCAAATGGTCCATGGATAAATGGATATCCATATCCAAAAGAATGAGAGAGGAACACCATCTCATACCTTATACAAAAAAGAACTCAATATGGATTATCAGCAGAAAAAGAAAAAAAAAATAGATAAATGGGTGCTCCTCAAAATTAAAAAATTTCCACCTCAAAGGATATTATCAAGTAAGTAAAAAGGCAGCCTACCCAATGGGACAAAGTATTGGCAACCATATATCTGATAAGGATGTAATATTCAGTATATATAAAGAAATCCTTTACCTCGAAAATAAAAAGACAAACAACCTATTTTAAAAATGAGCAAGCAACTTGAAAAGACACTTCTCCAAGGAAGAAATACAAATGTCTATAAAGCAGATGTTCAACACCACAAGCTATTAGGGAATTGCAAATCAAAACTACAATGAGATACCATCTTACACCCACTAGACTGGTGTTTATTTAAAAAAAAAAACAGAGGAATACAAGTGTTGCAGATGATGTGGAGGAATGGGAACACTTATCCACTGCTTGTGGAAATGTAGAATGATCCAGCCATTGTGTAGGACAGTTTGGGAGTTCCTCAAAAAACTAACTATAATATTGTCATTTGATTCAGCAATTCCACTGCTGGGTATATACACAGAACTGAAAACAAGGACACATTCAGATATATGGACACCAGTGATCATAGCGAAATTATTCACTATTGTCAATAGCTGGAAATCAGCTCAAATGCCCATCAACAGATGAATAGATAAACAAAATGTGGTACATACATAAAATGAAATTTTACTCAGCTGTAAGAAGGAATACATTGCTAACACATGGGATAACATGGATGAATCTTGGGAACATTATGATGAATGATGTATGCCAGACATTGAAGAACAATTACTAAATGACCTCACTGATATGAATTAAGCAAATCAAGCAGATTCAGAGAGCTATTGTTTGGAAGATAGGTTCACAGAAATTAGAAATGTAGAGAAGGTTGTGAGCCAACACCCATATGGGCATAATCTATGATAAGGTGGAAGTATGTAGGTTGGCTTTGAAGGGATATGACAGGAGCATAGTGAAAATATATGTTTGGGCAGTCCAGGTTTGACAGGTAGGTAAAGTGAGGAGGGTGAGTTGGATGGTCCATGGAACTGAGTTGAGGGTTTGGAGAGGGACCAGGTGAACACTGAGGATTGGCAGGTATGTGGTTGAAAGTACAAGGTTGGGATTGCTCTTATGGTAATATGACAAGGAAGGGTTACTGGTTTAGGGTGTTGGATGGGTGGCATTTGGGACAGGGCACACCTGGGGCAGGTTTCTAGGGAGTTTGCCAGTGATCATTTTGTCATAATATGTTTTAACAGTGCATGGAGACCCACATAATGAGCTGGAAGGAGTTGGACTCCCATCCTGGGGAAGACCAATATGTTTACAAACAGAGGGGTGGAAGTCTCTTAAGTACATGGGTGGTTCCTAATAAGAGAGGACAAACCAGTATGTCAAGATCTCAGTGTTGTTGCAAGTAACTATGAATCTTGTCATCTAAGGAGAGAAGGTGGGTGGTCACTGTGGTCCCTGAGGGGAGGGAGAGGGAGGAATAGAATTGATGGAATGGAGGTATTTAGTGGACAATGGAAGTGTTCTACATGATCATACAACGAGGGGCACAGGCCATGTTAAACATCATAAAAATTTATAAAAGTATATGGTCTAAAATGTAAACCTTAATGTAAAACATTGTCCATGGTTAGTAGCTATGTTTCACTATTTGTATATCAATTTAACAAATGTACCATCCACATATAAAAAGGTCTTAATATGGGAAGGGGTGAAAGGGGGAGGGTGTTGGGTATATAGAGGTCCCCTTTATTCTGTATGTGACTTTACTGTAACCTAAAACTTATTTGAAAACAAAAAGAAACAAAAAGTAAGACACAGGAATAAATGGAAGAAAATGTCACTGTACATACAGGACAACAGATATTATAGTGATGATATGCAAAATATTTAAAAAGGAAATATTTTTCATTATTTTTCATATCCCAATTTTAAAATTTTATTTTGTTTTTAGCTTTTTAAAATTTTATGTATTTTATTTTTCATATTTACACCTACCATTATCATTTTGTTTTCCAATTAATTACATTTGGTTATTATATTGGCTTCATTTTGAGGAAGCTTTGGATCACAGTAGGTTTGCAACTGGGGCCGTGGAGAATCATTAGTGTGGGGTTTCAGTGATGGGGGATAAATGGCAAAAAGTTCACCTGGACATATATATGTAAGGTATATAAATGTGTTCAAATGTTCATAGGGCAGTGGTGTAGATTCACACAAGAATCAAGAGAATATTGGTTTCCCATTCTGGAGAGCTCTGCCACATTCTCTAATGGAGAAGCAACAGTTCCCCAAGTGCAGGGGCAATAACTGGTAAAGGAGGATGGTCCATTGATGGGCCCTTGAGATTGATGGCTATGCTTGAGAGTCTTTGCTCTTGAAATTTAGACTTAGCCTAGTGTTGTGGGGTGCATAAGATTGCCTCCTGAGAGCCTCCTTGTTGCTCAAATATGGCCTCTCTCAAAACCAAACTCAGCATATAAATGCATTAGTTTCCCCCCAGGGTGGGATAGCTCCCAGGTATGAGCCTCCCTGGAACCAAGGGATAACTACCAAGCACCAACTAGCAATGCATCTGGAAAAAAGACCTCAAATAAAAAGGGGAAAATGTAAAGACAAATGAGCTTATATAGCTAAAAGACTTCAAAGTGAGTTGAGAGGTCATCTCAGAGGTAATGCTTATGGACACCACAGCAGGATCTCATAGACTGCCAAAGTGGATAATACCCCTAATAGTGGGGCACCTGAGGGCTCTGGAGACACTCAGTTCCTATGGTCAGGGTTGATAGGTCCAGAGTTTGGTGTCTTGCCAGTGGGTCCTACTTTGTAGTTTGTTCTTCTGTGAGTGACAGAATTGGACTCAGTTATGGCTTTCCTACACATGACTCATCTCTGCCTGCTATTTGAACCTATATTTTATGCTGGAGTTGGTAGGTGTACATCCACAAGACTTGAATCTTTGGGCTGTCCATGTGCCAACTGGGCCCTGTGCCTCAGCAGAGTTGCAACACCTACTCTCCAGTTCATAGGATTCACCCAGGACAACTAACAAGGAGGTGAGTATTGACAACCACCACATCAAGGAAACAAGAGAACCCCACAACTGCAAGCAAGAGACTCCTATCCATCAGCTGTATGGGATCACAGCCCCCTCTCAATTAGAGATGGAGTGGACATCACCATCCTAGAAACCTCAGGATTGGGGAATGAACTATGGACTAGAGTTGATTTACTGGTATTCTTCTGTAGACATATTGTGATTCTAGCAATGGAAGAAATTACAACATTGGTGTGGAGGCAGGGGTCACTGGAAGCTCTGGGGTCAGGGAGAGGGAAAAAAGGTTTCATATGGGGCTTTTTTTGGGAATTGGGAATCATTGTGAATGACATTGCAATGACAGATATAGGTCACTATATATCTTCCCATAACCTGAAGAATTGTGTGGGAGAGAGTGTAAACTACAATGTGAACTATGGTCGATCATCAGTGGCAATGCCCCAGGATGCATTTTTCAATTGCAATGAATGTGCCACACTTATGAAGGATGTTGTTCATGTGGGAGAGTGTGGCAGGTTAGGGAGCAGGCATATGGGGATCCCTACGTATTTGGGGTAACATTTATGTAATCTAAGTATCATATATAATCATATATATATATGATTAAGTGCTGATTTCTCATCTGAAATGATGGAGATGAGAAGGCATTGGTATCACATAGTCAAGATCCTAAATGAATGAAACAAAATTCAGCCCAAGAATTCTATATCCAGCAAAGCTGACATTCAAAAATGAGGGGGAGTTCAAAATATTCATAGGTAAACATTAATTAAGGGAGTTTGTCAACAAAATACCACCTTTCAAGAAATACTAAAATGAGTTCTGCCTGTTGAAAGGAAAAGAACAAAAACAAAACAGGAGAGAGATGGTTGGAAGTCAGTGTAGAAAGGAAGATTATTAGAAAAATAAAAAAAGATAACAAGATAAATGAAAACAATATATGATATATATGAACCTAAAGAAAATATGGCAAATGTAAATACTGCCTTAACAATAATAACATTGAATATTAATGGAATAAACTCTCCAATCAAAAGAAAGTTTGGCAGAATGGATTAGGAAATATGACCCATCTATATGCTATCCACAGGAAACTCACCTTAGACACAGGGATGAAAGTAGGTTGCAGGGCAATGGTTGGAAAGAGATTATACATGCAAACAATAACTAAAAAATGGGCAGGAGTAGCTATACTAATATCAGACAAAATAAGCTTTAAATGCTAAGCTATTTTAGGAGACAAAGAAGGTTACTATATATTAATAAAAGGGGTAATCTATCAAGGAGAAAGAACAATCATAAACATTTATGCACTCAATGAGTGTACCCAAACATATGAAACAAACACTGGAAAAACTAAGTGGAGAAATAGATACCTATACAAGTATGGGAGGGGGTTGGGAAATCATACACCATTATCACTATTAGAAAGAACTTCTTGGCAGAGGCTCTATAAAGAAACAGAGACCTTCAATCATACATTAGAGGATCTAGACCTAATAAATATATACAGAACACAACAATCAAACACAAGAGTTTAAACTTTTTTTTTTCAAGCACATATGGATCATTCTTCAGGATAGAACATATGCTAGTTCACAGAACAAATTTCAACAAATTCAGAAAGATTGAAATTATACAAAGTAATTTCTCTGGTCACAATGGAATAACTGGAAATGAATAAGAAGTAGAACACCAGAATAGGCACAAAGACATGAAGTGAAATAAAACATTCTTAGACAAGCAGTGGGTCAAGGAGGAAATTGCAAAAGAAATCAGCATCTTCCTTGAAATTAATGAAAATAAGAACAAAATATATTAAAACCTCTGGACTGCAGCAAAAGTAGTGCTGAGAAGGAAATTAATAGCCTTAAAAGCTTATAGAAAAAAAGAAAGAGCTAAAATCAAAGACCTAACTGCACCCCTGGAAGAACTAGAAAAACGACCAACAAACTAATCCCAAAGCAAATGTAAAGAAAGAAACAGCAAAGATTATAGCAGAACTAAATTTAAATGAAAATGAAAAAATACACTAGAAAAAGTTTAAGAAAACCAAAAGCTGGTTCTATGAGAAGATTAATAAAACAGACAAAACTTTATCAAAGCTAACAAAAAAGAGAAGGAAGAATACATAAAATAAAAATGAATGAGGTGATATCACCACTGATTCCACAGATATAGAGTATCATAAGATAATACTTTGGGAAATTTTACACGAACAAATGGGTAACTTAAATGAAATAGATAAATTTCTAGAAACACACCAGCAGCCTACATTGACAAAAGAAGAAATTGATGACCTCAACAGACCAGTCACAAGGAACAAGATTGAATTAGTCATCAAAAACCTCCCAAATAAGAAGAGCTCAGGACCACATGGCTTCACAGTTGGTTCTACCAAATATTGCAGAAAGAACACACACAAATCCTACTTAAACTTTTCCAAATAATAAAAGTGGAGGGAACATTACTAACTCTTTCTATGATGCCAACATCAACCAAATATCAAATCCACCTAAAAATGCCACAAGAAAGAAAAACTACAGAACAATCTCTGTTCTGAAACTGGATGAATTTCATTGAAATTCTTACTAATCATATTCAACAACACACCAACGAAATATACACCATGATCAATTGAGATTCATCTCTGCCATGCAAAGATGGCTCAACATAAGAAAATCAATCACATAACAGACTAAAGAAAAAAAATCACACAATCATCTATATTGCTGCAGAAAGAGCATTTGAGAAGATATAGAATCTTTCTTCATAAAAACACTTCAAAATATAGGAATAGAAGAAAACTTCCTCAACATGATAAAAGGTATATATGAGAAACCCACACCTAACTTCATTTTAATTGTGGAATTCTAAAGGCTTTTCCTCTGAGATCTGGAACAAGACAAGATTCCCATTGTCACCACCCTTATTTAACATTTTATTAGAAATACTTGCTTGAGCACTTTTGCAAGAAAAAATATAAAAGGCATTCAAAATGGAAAGGAACAAGTAAAAATTACTCTATTTGCAAATATATGATCCTATGCATAGAGAGCACTGAGAAATCTACAACAAAGTTTTTAGAGTTGATAAATGAGTTCAGTAAAGTTGCAGGATATACGTTCAACATGCAAAAACCAGAAGTATTCACTTACACCAATAAAAAGCAATCTGAGAATGAATTCAAGAAAATAATTCAAGTTACTTTAGCAACTAAAAGAATCAATTATCTAGGAATAAACTTAGCTAAATATTTAAAGGACTTGTACACAGAAAACTACACAACATTGTTAAAATAAATCAAATAAAAACTAAACAAATGAAAGTATATTCCATGTTCATGGATTGGAAATACTAAACAGCATTAAGATGTCTGTCCTACCAAAACAGTTGTACAGATTTTATACAAACTCAATTAAAATTACAACAACATTTTTAATGAAATGGAAAAGCTAATTATGAAATTTATTTGGAAGGGCAAGGGGACCTGAATAGAAAAAAAAAATATTGAAAAAGAAAAATGTAATTAAAGGAA
Source organism: Tolypeutes matacus (assembly GCA_026826555.1). Taxonomy (NCBI): domain Eukaryota; kingdom Metazoa; phylum Chordata; class Mammalia; order Cingulata; family Chlamyphoridae; genus Tolypeutes; species Tolypeutes matacus. The sequence continues at coordinate 596,902 of JAKSZT010041089.1, read as the reverse complement.
TCACGCTACTTTTCTTTAAAGCATACTAAAAAGCTACTGTGGTCAAAACTGCATGGTACTCACACAAGGTAGACATCCTGAGCAATGGGCCCAAATTGAAAGTTCTGACATAGATCCTCATATAAACAGTTAAATAATATTCCACAAGGTCACAAGCCCACTCAACTGGGACAGAATGACCATTTCATCAAATGGTGCTTAGAGAACTGGATATCCACATCCAAATATATGAGAAATTATCATGGTCTCATGACCTATACAAAAGTTAACTATAAATGGATCAAAGACATAGATATAAGAGGCAAGACCATAAAGCTCCTAGAAGATAATGTAGGGAAACATCTATGAGATTTTGTAGTAGGAAATGGTTTCATAAACTTTACACCCAAAGCATGAGCTATGAAATATAGAAGAAATAAATAGGACCTCCGCAAACTTAAAAACTTTTGCTCTTCAAAAGAATTTGTAGAGAAAATTTTCAGGCAGTCTACTCAATGGGAGAAAAGATTTGGTAGCTATTTATCCTATAAGGGCCTAATATCCAGCATATATAAATAAATCCTACATCTCAAAAATAAAAAAGACTAACAACCCGTTTTAAAAAATGGCAAGAGATTTGAATAGACACTTTTCTAAAAGAAAAATTCAAATGAGTAAAAAGCACATGAAAAGATGTTCAACATCACTAGCTATTAGGCAAATGCAAATAAAATTACATTGAGATATTTGATAGCTATTAGACAGGCAACTATGAAAAAACAGAGAACTACAAGTGTTGGAGAAAATGTGGAGGGAATGGAACATTCATCCATTGCTGTTGGTAATGGAGAATGGCACAGCCATTGTGGAGGACAGTTTGGTGTTTCCTCAGGAAGCTAACTCTAGAATTGCTGATGATCCAGCAATCCCACTGTAAAGAAAAAATGAAAGCAGGGAAATGAACAGATATATGATCACCAATGTTCTTAGCATTTTAATCCATTGAAAAATTAGAAGTAACCCAAATGTCCATCAATGGAATGATGCATGGATAAGCAAACTGTGCTATATACAAACAATGGAATATTGCTCAGTGGTAGGAAGGAATATTGCTCAGCTGTAAGAAGGAGCTGTAAGAAGGAACACATGGGACAACATGGATGAATCTTGATGACCTTATGTTGAGTGAAGTAAGTCAGTTATTAAAGGACAAATATTACACGACCTCACAGATATAAATTAAACAAATTAAGCAGAGCCAAAGCCTGAAAGATATGTTATCAGGAGACAGAAAGGGAGTAGAGGGTGATTAGCCAATGCTCAATATGGGCAAATCTATTATAAGGTGGAACAGGGTGGTTGGGAACTTGATTAAGGTGATAGTTGTACAGTGTTGTGATTGGGTTCAATGGTGCTGCAGTGTGAAGGGGAGTAGGGTGAGGGAGTTGGTTGGAATATCCACGGAGCTAGGGAGAGGGCTGGAGGAAAGAACAGGTGACCACTGGAGGTTTGTATTATAATATGTCTGTGGTTAAATCTACAATGGTGGGAAAGTTCTTTTGGCAAATATGGCAAGGAATGTTACTGTTGCAGGGCATCCAGGGTTGGGGTATATGCAGGATTGTGCACACCTGGAACTGGCTTCTATGGAATGTGAAAAAGTTCATATTGTCATAGTGTGTTATCTCAGTCAGTGGAGACCCACACAATAAACAAGAAAATGTTAAACTCCCATCCTCAGGAGTCCTGCTATGTTCTCAATTAGAAGGGCAAGAATCTCTCAAGAACATAGACAGTGCCTAATAAAAGAAAAAAGATCAATATGTCAAGTTCACATTATTATTGCATGTAACTCTGAACCTTATTCTTTAAAAATTGAAATTTAGTGACTACCATAGGTTCTGAGGGGTATGGGTGAGAAGAATAGAATAGATGGAACATAGGACATTTTAGGGCATTGGAACTGTTCTGCATGATCTTGCAATGACTGATACATGCTATTTTAAACTTTGTCAAAACATTTAAAAGTATACAGTGCAAAATGTAAACTATAATGTAAACCATTGACCATGGCTAGTAGCGATGCTTTGATATCTGTACATTAGTTGTAACAAATGTACTATAAACATTTAAAATGTTATTAAAAGGGGAGAGTGGGAGAGGTGGTGGGTGTTGGGTATATGGGAATCCTGTATATTTTCTCTACGACTATTCTGTTACCTATAGCTTCTTTGAAGATAGACTGGGGAAAAAAAGACACTGAGGAAATATAGAGAAGAAATTGTCAGTATACCTAAAATATAACAGATTACAGTGAAGAAAGATGCAATGAAAATAAATTTTTAAAAATTATTTTTGTATTTTATTCATTTTTATTATTTTA
>JAKSZT010041089.1:550899-561388 GCA_026826555.1 Tolypeutes matacus | reverse complement strand
GGAATTTCAAAAGTAACAATTGACAATAGAATGAAATTTATATGTAGCAGAGATATGCCAGAATTCATGGAGAAAATTAAATATTACATTGAGAGTTATTAAATAACAAAGTTAATGGAGAAATATAAGGACCATATTCATTGGAGGACTCAATATTATAAGGATGTAATTACATTTACTTATTAACTGACATTTAACTAAAATTCCCAGATTTTCTTCTGTAACAATTGACAAGATGCTCCAAAAAGCCACATGAAACCCAAATACTATAAACACTACAAAGGAAGACAAGTTAATAGTATTTACAAAAAAGATATCAATCTTGCAAAAAAAAAAAAAAAAAAAAGCAATTAGACATTGTGGCATCAAACAATGCAACTGAATAGAGGATCCTTACAGGAATATGCAACTAATGACAGATGTAGCACAGTACTGCATGGGAAATACTATTCTTATATCTCAATCAATGCAAAATCAATACTTAGTAGATTAAATAATAAAAAGTAAAAACAATACTATAGTAAATTTGAAGATATTTAGCAATGCTAAAGTAGGGAAAATTTTCTTAGAAGCACAGAAAGAGGAGGTTCAGAAGGAGAGAAGGAAGGAGAAGATGATAAGAAGAGGAAGAGGAAAAGGAAAAATAGAGGTGGAGAAGAGAGAGAAAAATAAACAAAATGGTATCAAATTCATGAGTTTGTTTGCATTAAAATGTCTTCCTCTAGAGCCAACACAATGCCACAGAAATCATCATCATGAACCACTTAAAACTAAATGCTATGTATTAGACCCAGAAATGTATTTCAAAGAAGAGGGAGCATAATATCTTAACACATGACAGTATGTTCTGAACCGTTAATATAATGGTGTAGAATGAGTTTGATTGCATTTCTTCCTATTCAATTTTTGGAAGACCTTGATCAATATTGGTTTTATTTATTTTTTATTTATTATTATTATTTTTTTAAATTTTTAATTTATTTTTATTGTGGGAAAAAAATCAAAATTCTCACAATACATACAAACATTTGCAAAATGATATATAAATATATATGCATATATGTGTATTTGCTTACAAAAGTGTTATTTATATATATATATATACATATATTTTAAAAGGTGTTTACCCAGCAGTGGAATTGCTGAATCAAATGGCAGTATTATAGTAAGTTTTTTGAGGAATTCCCAAACTATCCTACACAATAGCTGGACCATTCTACATTCCCACAAGCAGTGGATAAGTGTTCCCATTCCTCCACATCATCTGCAACACTTGTATTCCTCTGTTTTTTTTTTTTTTAATAAACACCACTCTAGTGGGTGTAAGATGATATTTCATTGTAGTTTTGATTTGCAATTCCCTAATAGCTTGTGGTGTTGAACATCTGCTTTATAGACATTTGTATTTCTTCCTTGGAGAAGTGTCTTTTCAAGTTGCTTGCCCATTTTTTAAACGGGTTCTTTGTCTTTTTATTTTCAAGGTACAGGATTTCTTTATATATACTGAATATTACGTTCCTATCAGATATATGGTTGCCAATATTTGTCCCATTGGGTAGGCTGCCTTTTTATTTACTTGATAATATCCTTTGAGGTGGAAATTTTTTAATTTTGAGGAGCTCCCATTTATCTATTTTTTTTTTCTTTTTCTGCTGATAATCCATATTGAATTCTTTTTTGTGTAAGGTATGAGATGGTATTCCTCTCTCATTCTTTTGGATATGGATATCCATTTATCCATGGACCATTTGAGAAGAGGCCATTCTTTCCCAGTTGAGTGGTCTTGGTGACCTTGTCGAATATATGACTACATATGTGAGGATCTATATCAAAATGCACAATCTGGTTCCATTAGTCGGTATGTCTATCCTTGTGCCAATACCATGCAATTTTGACCACTGTAGCTTTGTAGTACATTTTAAAGTCAGGTAGTGTGATTCCTCTGATTTCATTTTTCTTTTCAATATGTCTTTGACTATTTGGGACCTCTTGTCCTTCCAAATAAATTTCATAAAGTTTTTCCAATTCATTAAAAAAAAATGCTGGGTTGATTTTTATTGGGATTGCATTAAATCTGTAGATTAGTTTGGGTAGGATAGACATCTTAATGATGTTTAGTCTTCCTATCCATAGTCAGGTAATATTCTTCCATTTATTTTAATCTTCTTTGATTTCTTTTAATAGTGTTGTATAATTCTGTGTATAAGTCATTTACATCTTTAGTTAAATTTATTCCTAGGTATTTGATTTTTTTACTTACTATTGCTAATGGTATTTTTTTCTTGATTTCCTCCTCAAATTGCTCATTATTGGTGAACAGAAATTTCCCTGATTTTTGCGCATTGATATTATAGCCTATGACTTTATTGAACTCATTTATAAGTACTAGAAGCTTTTTTGTATATTTCTTATGGTTTTTTATGTATAGGATCAGTCCTTTGCAAATAGTGAAATTTTTACTTCCTCCTTTCTAATTTGGATGTTTTCTATCTTTTTCTTGCCTCAGTGCTTGAGCAAGTACTTCTAATGCAATGTTAAATAGGAGTAATGATAGTGGGCAACCTTGTCTTGTTCCCAATCTTAGAGGGAAAGCTTTTAGTATTTTACCATTGTATATTATGTTAGTTGTGGGTTTCTCATATATACCCTTTAACACATCCAGAAAGTTTCTTCTATTCCTATCTTTTGCACTGTTTTTATCAGGAAAGTGTGCTGTATTTTGTCAAATGTTTTTTCAGTGTCTATAGAGATGATAATGTGATTTTTTTTTCTTTCAATCTGTTTACGTGGTGTATAACATTGATTTTCTCATGTTGAGCCATACTTCCATACCAGGGATGAAACCCTCTTGGTCATGGTGTTTAAGTCCTTTGATGTGTTGTTGAATATGCTTAGCAAGTTTTTTTTTTTTTTTTGAGTATTTAGAATCCAGGCTCATTAGGGAGATTAATTTTTAATTTTCCTTTATTGTGGCATCTTTGGCTTTGGTATTAGGGCAATGTTGGCATCATAGAATGAGTTAAGCATTGTTCCTTTCACTTCTATTTTTTGGAAGAGTTTAAGCAGTATTGGTGGTAGTTCTTTCTGGTCCTGGGCTCTTCTTGATTCAGAGGTTTTTCATGACTAATTCTCTTTACTTGTGATTGTTCTGTTGAGATCATCAGTGTTGGCTGCTTGTGTGTTTCTAGGAATTTGTCCATTTCCTCTACATTATCTTTCTTGTTGGTGTATAATTTTTCTAAGCATCCTCTTATGATGCTTATTCTCTGGGATCAGTGGTGATATCCCATTCCTCATTTCTTATTTTGTGAATTTGCATCTTCTCTCTCTCTCTTTCTTTTTTTTTTTTTTTTTTGTTACTCTGGCTAAGGGTTTGTCAATTTTATTGACCAAGAACAAGCTTTTGGTTTCGTTTATTTTTTCTAGAACTTTCTTATTTTCTATTTCATCTAGTTCTGCTCTAATATTTGCAATTTTCTTCTTTCTACATCCTTTGGGGTTAGTTTTTTGTTCCTTTATTAATTCCCCCCAGTGTGTGGTTAGGTCTTTGATTTTAGCTTTTTCTTCTTGTTTTGCTATATGAATTTATGGCTATGAATTTCCCTCTCACTATAGCTTTTACTGAATTCTATGGGTTTTGATATGTTCTGTTGTCATTTTCATTCATTTCAAGGTAGTTACTCATTTCTTTGAGATTTCCTCCTTGACCCTCTTTTTGTATGATCTGGTACTCTGGCCATTAGTGATTTCCAGCTTCATTCCACTGTGGTCAGAGAAATTACTTCATATAATTTCAATCTTTCTGAATTCATTGAGAATTTTTCTGTGGCCTAGTTTGTGGTATATTTTGGAGAATAATCCATATGCACTTTAAAAGAAAGTATATCCTGCTGTATTTCGGTGCAGTGTTCTGTACTTTATTAGGTACAGATCCTCTAATTTATTATTCAAAATCTTTGTTTCTCCATTTATTCTCTGATGAAATGTTCTGTTCAATGGTGATAATGGTGTATTAAAGTTCTCCACTATAATTGTAGGGGCATCTGTTTTTCCACTTAGTGTTTCCAGTGTTTGCCTCATGTATTTTGAGACACCCCAGTTAGGTGAACAAAAGTTTATGACTGTTTTTTCTTCTTCAAAGATTACCCCTTTTATTAATATAGCATCTGTTTTTGTATCCTACAATAGATTTGCATTTAAAGTCTATTTTGTTTGTTATTAGCATAGCTACTCCCAACCATTTTTGGTTATTATTTGCTTATAAGATGGTTTTCCAGCCATTCACTTTCAGCTTCCTTGAATCCCTGGTTCTAAGGTGGTTTTTCTATAGATAATATATACAATGTCCTGTTTCTTTGTCCATTCTGCCAGTCTGTGTCTGTTGATGGGTGAATTTAATCCATTAAAATTAAGTGTTATTACTCTCAAGGAATTATTTACATTAACCATATTTTCTTTGGGTTTATGTATGTCATATGTGCTTCTTATTTCTCTTTTTGAATTTTTAGTTTTTTTTACACTCTCCTCCAAATCTCTGTCTCCTGTGTTTTCCTTTCAACCTTTAGTATTTCTTGAATGGCAGGTTTCTTATTCACATATTCTCTTAATTTCTTTTTATCTGTTTGTATTTTGTACTCTCCATCTTTTTTGAAGGCCAGGTGTGCTATTTAGAGAAGTCTTGGCTAGAATTTTTTTCAGTACCTTAATTATATCATATCACTGCCTTCTTACCTCTATGTTTTCAAATGAGAAATCAGGACTTATTCTCTTTGAGTTTCCCTTGTATGTGATGGTTCTCTTTCCTCTTGCTGTCTTCAGTATTTTCTGTCCTGAACATTTTACAGTTCGACAAGTATATGTCTTGGAGTAGGCCTGTTTGGATTTATACTCTTTGGCATGCACAGTGCTTCCTGGACATGTACATCCAACTCCCTTTATATGGTTGATTAATTTTTAGTCATTATTTCCTCCAACACTCCTGCTTTTCCCTTTACCTTCTTTTCTCCCTCTGGGATGCCTATAATGCATATGTTTGGGCATTTTTTGTTGTCATTCATGTCCCTAAGATCCTCCTGGATTTTCTCTATCTTTCAATCTATCTGTTCTACTATCTGTTTGATTTCAGATGTACTGTCTTCCACATCACTAATTCTTTCCTCTGCCGGCTCAAATCTGTTGTTATGTGCTTCCAGTGTATTTTTGATTTTTTGGATTTTGTCATTCATCACCCTCATATCTGTTATCTTTTTATGTATTTTTCAATTTCTTCAGTATGTTCTCCCAGTGTCTTCTTATTATCTTTAATATCTTCCTTCACTTAATTATGATAATTAAGTTTGATTAGTTGTCTGATGTTCTGCATCTCTTCCTGATTTTTAGTTTGTTCATTGAACTGGAGCATATCTTCCTGTTTCTTACTATGGTTTGTAATTTTTTGTTGCTCTCTCATCATCTTTTTATCTTGATGGGTTAATTCAGTTGATTAGCATCACTCTCTACTAGGGTTTTAATTAGCTGCTGTCTTTGTGTGTGTGTTAAGTTTTCTCTTTGACACTTTGTTCCTCTTATTCTTTGTCCTTGCTGCTGTCTTTGTTCCCTTGAAGGAAAAAAACGTAGGACCAAAAAAAGTGAAAGAGGTAAAAAAAAGAAAAAGGATAATAGTAATAATAATAGTAAAATTTAAAAGAGGTTCCTTATAAGACCTTAGAAAATGAATATTTAACTCATATAAATGTTGTAGTGTAATAAGAATAAAGAAGGGGAGCACCAAGGGATTGCTACCAAGTGCCAACTGGCAATGCAACTGGAAAAATAACTTGAAGAAAAGGGGGAAAATGTAAAGACAAATGAGTTTATATGGCTAAGACACTTCAAAATGAGTCAGGAGGTCATCCCAGAGGTAACGCTTATACACATCTCAGTAGGATCTCATTGAATTCCAAAGTGGATATCACCCCAAATAGTGGGACCCTGGAGGGCTCTGGAGACACCCAGGTTCTTTGTCAGGGTTAATAGTTCCAGAGTTTGGTGTCTTGTCAGTGGGTACTGCTTTGAAGTTTTTGTTCTTGAGTGTAACAGAGTTGGACTCAACTATGTTTTCCCTGCATATGATTCATCTGTCCCTTCTATTAAAACCTATATTTGGTGCTAGAGTTTGTAGGTTTATGTCCAGAGACTTGAGTCTTTGGGCTGTCCATGTGCCATCTGGGCCTGGAACCTCATAGGAAAAGCAACTCCTAAGTACAGCTCATTGGACTCATCCAGGACAACCGGCAGGGAGATGATGATGGACAATGGCCATCCCAGCAAATTGAGAGAGTCTGCAGCTGCAAGCAGGATAATCCCATCCACCTTCCTCATGGACTATAAGTCCCCTCTCAGTTGGAGTTGGAGTGGACATCACCATCCCAGACTCCTCAGGATGGGGAGAAGAGCTATGAACTAGAATGGACTTGCTGGTATTCTGCTATAGACATATTGTGAGTCAAGCAATGGAAGAAATTACAACATTAATGTGGAGCCAGTGGCCACTGGAGGCTCTGGGAGCAGGGAGAGGGAAAAGCAGTTGTAATACAGGGGCTTTTTTAGGACTTGGGAATTGTCCTGAGTGATATTGCAGTGACAGATATAGGCCATTTTATATCATCATATATCATGCAGAACTGTGAGGGAGACAGTGTGGTCTACAGTGTGAACCATGGTCACACTGTAATGGGAAAAGCCCCAGAATTTGTTTATCATTGGCAATTAATGTGCCACACTAACAAAGGATGTTTATGTGGAAGGTTGTGGGAGGTGAGGAATGTGGAGCATATGGGAATCCCTAAATTTTTTGTGCAACATTTATGTAATCTAAGTATATTTTTTTAATTAAAAAATTAAACAAAAACTAGTGGAATACCAGTAATGAAATGGAAACCGAATACAGAAAAATACATAGATTGAATGAAAAAGCCCTACTTGTGAGGAGAGAGGGAAAGAGAAAAGAAAAGACAGGAAGAAAATATTAATAAAAGAGAGGAAACAAAATAGACTAGATAGAAATTAAAACCAGAAAATTGAGGACTAAACAAATAGAGTTGGAATGTAAGAACAACAACAGTAATTAGAAGATAGAAAGATGAAAGTAGGAAAAGAGATTGCATTGTTAGACAAAATTGGGAAATACAGAAAAGGGGACATCTAAAAAGAGGAAACACAACAAGCAAGAAACAAGCCAGCAGCACATAATTTTTAAAAAGTGGGGAGGGGATAAAGAGGAAAAAAACAAAAATACAAACAAAAACAAACAAACAAACACACAAACAAGCAGACACAAACTGGGGGAAAATACCCTTCCCTCTTTGGCCCTTGAGGAGCTTCTCAGGCTGACGGTGTTCATCAACCAATTACACTTCAGCCTGCCCTGTGCAGGATTTGAAGCAGGTTTTAGTGAGTAAATTAAGTAATTTTTTTTAAAGTAACCTTTGTTTTTAGGAAAAATAAGAGACCCAAGAGAAGCTAAAGCAAAAATAATGTCTATGTTCTCCCTGTCCTAAAGTGTCAGCTCTTTGTTTCATTTCCTGGTGGATCAGTCCCCTAAAAGGAGGCAGGAATTAAACTAGGGACCTCATATATTCAAGGCGGAAACTCCTCCACTGAGTTAAACTTTCTCATTGGGTCAGTTAGCTCTTCAGAAAGCTATCTAGTCACTTTCCTTCCCTCAGGCAGGTTTGACTCTTTGCAGTTGGGTAGATTCCTCCTGATTAGGAGCTTGTCTGTCCCTGCCCCCTTTCTATTCTTATTGCTTCCTCTTCCAGGGTAGCAGGACACAATGGCCTGTGTGATCAGATCCTCACATTTCCTGGTCTGGTTGAGTTCCCTTGTGAAATTAAAATAGGACCCTCGTAACTTAATTCAACACAGCAAAATGATTCTCAACCTTTTTCCAGACAACCTTCTCCTCCAGGAGACCCTAAATAGGCTCTTAGAAGCACTTTAAGCTCTTCCTACTGCCCACCTCTCTTAGGGAAGTTGAAATTTTGATAGTTTTCCTCACAGGACTAGTCAACTGCCTGACTCCATCCTCTCCCAGGCCAAGTTTCTCTATCCCAGGGCAGTTAGGTAAATCATGCTGCTTCAGCAGATTCACCTCTGCCCTCTTCCTGGTGCCACCTCAAGCAAGCTGGTATGCTCCCCAAAGTTCAAAGTGAGTCTAGGCAACCAAACTGACCAAAAGGAAAGCACTGTCCTCCCTTTGCCAGAAACCTCTCACTCTTGGAGGATGCTCCCTTCTCCTGGGTGGCCAGCAGGAGTTAGGGCTCACAGCAGCTTTTTGCCCTGAGGGTGGGGCTTAGCCTTCTGCCATTTCCAACCACAGGGTAAGAAATTCACAGTTTTACCTTGAGCAATTTATCTCTTTGTCCAGCTCCCTCCAGATTGGTGCCTTGAAGCCTCCTGCCTTGAGGGTTCCCAAAACAGCTCACTTGGGAAGGATCTTGCCCTCACTCAGCCATTTTTTGTGAGTGAGATGGTGAGTGCCTACTTAAACAGATGCCATCTTGCCACCTCCCCTGCTCTCCAGCACTTAATCTTATCATGATGCTCTTGTATGTGATGGATCTCTTTTCTCATGGTGCTTTCAGTATTCTCTCTTTGTCTTAAGCATTTGACAATTTTTTAAGCATATGTGTTGGAATAGATCTGTTAGGGTTTATGCTGTTTGGATTAAACTGTGCTTCCTGGAATGTATGTACATGTCCCTCAAAAGAGTTGGTAGATTTTCAGCCATTATTTCCTCCAAAACTCCTTCTGTCCCCTTTCCTTGCTCTTCTTCATCTGGGATACCTTTAATGTATATGTTTGTGCATTTTTTGTTGTCATTCAATTCCCTGTGTCCCTGTTGAATTTTTTCTTTCTTTTTATCTATCTGTTCTACTATCTGTCTGAATTCAGATGTACTATCTTTGATGTCACTAATTCTTTACTCTGCCTGTTAAATTCTGTTGTATATGTGTCCATCATAGTTTTCTTGCATTGTGCCTTTCATCATCAGTTCCTTCATCTTTTTATGTATGTCTACAATTTCTTCAGTATGTTCCCCTAGTGTCTTCATAATAGCCTTTATCTCTTCCTTCACTTCATTAAGTTGATTCAGGATTTATGTTTGGATATCTTTGATTAATTTGATCATATACTGCATCTCCTCCTTTTTTTAAGTTTGTTCATTAGATTGAACCATGTCTTCTTGTTTTTTTTTACGGCCTGTAATTTCTTATTGGTGTCTGGACATCTGGTTATTTGATGAGCTTATTCAGATAGTTACATTCTCTTTCTATCCTAAGGTTTTATTTTGCTTTGTTTTGTGCTGAGGTTCCTTTTTGGCACTTGATTTGATTTATTCTATATCCTTGTAGTTGTCTGTGTTCCAGTTTTAAACCAACCTCTTTGTCTCTCTCTCCCTCTCCCTCCTGGATGATGTGTAGCACTCTCTTGGTCTGTAGGTCCCCAAAGCAGCTCCCTTGGATAGCTTTTTACCCTTCTTCCATTGTTTTTGTGAGAGAGTTTGTCCTGCCTACATACTTTGATGACATCTCACCAGAAGTCTCCCTAATGCATGATTTTTATAAACATACACAGTAGGTCAGTAGTATCATCTTAAACACTGAGTAATGTGTGGATATTTAATAAAATTATCTGCTTAAAGTAATCCCTCTACTTTTAAAAATGAGGATATTAGGAGAAACCACATATAATTGAAAATACTTGCACAAAAATATATTTCAACCTCTTGAAATTCCTTTGGGTATACCCAATATAATCAAATAAACATTATTGTTAGTAGTAGCAGTAATATCAGTAGAAGTTAAAATAGTCAAGAAAAATGTACATGACCTTTGTAATACAAAGGATTGTATATCAAAGATTAATAAAATACAAATACTAAATTTTATAGCTATAAATCTTTAATACTAGCTATTCTATAAAAGAAAATTTAATAGTACTGAAATATGATTTAAAGATAACAAGTTTTTGCATTGAAATATAATTAATATTGAAATATTTTTCTTTATGATCAGAAGTGCTACAAGGCAAGCACAATTAAAGACATTAAGTTAGCATATTTATTTAAGAAAAAAGATATTTCAGTAATCTAGCAAAGCATAATTGGGCTAGACCTGGGAAGAATGTTAATCCTTCAATAAATTTTGAATTCATGCCTGATGGTGGAAGGATGCCTTTTGGAAGAATGTGTGCATGTGCAAAACTTAAGTAGAGTTATAGCAAGGGAACTCTGGCTGCACACTGCCATGAAGAAAATGGAAATGATTAAATTCTTAATCAAGTATAGCTTTCATGGACAATGAGACAATGGAGGAAAGAAAGGATTGAATTAATAGTTGCATAAAAAAAAATTAAAGTTATAGAAAATGAGGAATAATATTTTAGTCTCATATGGAATAAAACCATTATACATGAATTTTGTTACAGAAATTATTTCTGGTACATT
>JAKSZT010041089.1:481785-492234 GCA_026826555.1 Tolypeutes matacus | reverse complement strand
CCCTATAAAGAGGTAGAGTTATACCATGGAACCAAACATAAAAATATGGAACTTGAAGCCTGCATGAACTAAAATTAAAAAAAAAAAAAATTCTCAGAAGGTTTCAATAGCAGATTAGAAAGGGTAGAATCATGGAGTTAATAGCTAAAATATAAGTCACCAGAAAATTGAATGAAGTTGGAAAATGGGAAGCTGAGTTTTTATCTATAGAGAATTTGTAAATAGGTTATAAATATTTGGAAATGAATAGAAATGGTGAAAGCACATGGTAGTGTTTGCAATTAGCAGCGTTAATATATGGGTATGATGGTGGTTGAAAGGGAAAGTCTAAGGTCGTGTATATCACCAGAAGAAAAGCTAAAAATTTAAACATGTGACTGTATAGCATAGCAAATCCTCTTGTGAAAAATGAATATGGTTAATAGTGCATATATAAAACTGTTTTTTCTCTGAAACAAAACCAATATATGTTAATTTTATAAGATGTTAATATCAGGTTGATATTTGGACAAAAATACAACCAGAGAAAATTATTGAAAATTGTGTACAGTAACATATCAATAACCTTCCATCAATGGTAAAAAATGGAAGCATGCTAAGTGAAAGATACTAGACAAATGTACTACATATTGCTTGACTCCATCTATTCAAAATGTAAATAAAAATAAATTATAGGGAGGGAAATAGATTAGTAGTTATATATGGCAGGAGAAGGATAGTGAGATTGGGATGTGACTATGAAGGGAGAGGGTTTTTTATTTGTTTTTTGTTTTGTTTTGTGTTCCTTCATTCTTCTTTCTTTTTCCTTTTTTTATTTGGAATAATGAAAATGCTCTAATATTGTTTGAAATGATGAATGGCCAAATCCATGATTATATCAAATGCCATTGATTTTGCACTTTAAATGGAGTGAATAGTTTATGAATATGTTTCAATAAAACAGACTTAGAAAAAGCATCAGTGAATCCCAATATAAGAGAATTGAAATGATTCACATTGAGGAACATAAAGCAAAAAATCCTAAGACACTTGTGGTACACCATCAAGCATACTGGTATTCAACTTATGGGGGACCAAGAAAGAGAAGAAAGATAGAAAAGAGTGGAAAGAATGCTCAAAGTTATAATGTCAGAAACCTTCCCAAATTTCACAAAAGACATGACTATACATACTCAAGAAAACCAATGTATCCCAAATTCAAAGAGAACCATGCTCAGACACATTGAGGTAAATTCTTGAATGCCAAGGACAGGAAAATTTTCAGAAAGGTAAAAGAGAAAAGTAATGTGCTGTGTACAAGAGCCCCAATGAGATTAGGTAATGATTACTAATGAACTAATGTAGGAAGAAGGCAGTGGGACAAAGTATTTAAAATGTTGAATGAAAAAAAAATGACTATCTATTGTTTTATATCTGGATAAGACTGTCTTTCAAAAATGAGGGAAATATTACAGCACTTTGAGATAAACAAAAGCTGAGGGATTTCATCACTACTACACCTGCCCTAGAAGTTATGCTAAAGGAAGTTCTTCAGACTCAAATGACAGGACATGAAACAGTGGTTGGAAGTGGCATAAAGAAATAAAGACCTCCAGTAAAGGTAATCATTTGGTAAATCAGAAACAACAGAACTCTTGTATTGTATTACTGGTATTTAATGCACTTTTTGTGTCCTACAGGGTAGAAAATGCAAATATATGAAAAATGATGATAATGTTTGATTTTGAATATGCAATATAAAGGTACAATATTTAAAAAGTACAAAAAAATGGTGCTGGATGTAGCAGTTTAGTATAGTGTTTGTAGACATGGACTATGTATAACTATGGAGTATGGAGTATAGTTAATTTTATAATTATAGTAATGTATGTTCATCAATTTTATCAAATGTACCACAGTTTTGGAAATTGTTAATAATAGAAAAAGTTGTTTGTTTGTGGGTGGGCAATATATAGGATCACTGTACTTTCTGTTTGCATGATTGTTCTGTATGCAACTACTCTAAAAAAATTTTCAAAGGACAAAGACACTATAAACTGATAAAGCGGTCAATTCAAGAAGTTATAAATATATACTCTACTAACAGTAGAGCACCCAAATACAATAAAGAAAATATTGACAGATTTGGAGGGAGAAGTAGATGTTTCTGCAGTAATAGTAGAAGGTGTCAATACAACACTTTCAATAATTGACAGAACATCTACACAGAAAATCAATATGGAAGGTTTGATTGACACTATAAGCCCACACGACCTAAGAAATATATAGATAATACTTCACAAAAAAGCAGCAGAATACAAATTCTTCACTAGGACATATAGGTCATTCTCAAAAATAGGATGTATGCTAGATCATGAAATAAATCTCAATAAATTTGAAAATATTGAAAACATGTATCTTCTCATACTACAATATATTGAAACGGGAATCAGTAACAGAGAGAGAGAACTGGAATATTCACAAATATGTGGAAACTGCTGGTGGGACTGCAGTATGGTCCAGCCACTGTGGAGGACAGTTTGGTGGTTCCTCAGAAAACTAACAATAGATCTTCCATATGATCCAGCAATTCCACTGCTGGGTATACACCCAGAAGAACTGAAAGCAAAGACACAAACAGATATATGCACACCAATGTTCATAGCAGCATTGTTCACCATTGCCAAAAGTTGGAATCAGCTCCAGTGCCCATGAAAAGACGAATGGATAAGCAAAATGTGGTACATACATACAATGGAATATTACTCAGCTGTAAGAAGGAACAAAGTGCTAACACATGGAATAACGTGGATGAATCTTGAAGACCTTATGTTGAGTGAAGCAAGCCAGGCACTGAAGGATGAACAGTATATGACCTCACTGATATGAACTGAGGAAAGTGAGCAGTCTCTGAGAACCATTCTTTGAACATCACATTCTTAAACAAACTTTGGGTCAAAGAAGTTATCAGAGAAGAAATTAGGAGCTGTGTTGAATTGCAATAAAATAAAAACACAACATACCAAAACATATAGTATACAATGAAGGCAGAGAAGAGTGAAATTTATAGATTTAAAGGCTTACATACAAAAGAAAATCTAAAGTAAAAAACATGTAAGTCCATTGAGGGTGGTGGGCCACACTTGTGGGAGATGTTTGTATGGGATGTGGTGGGAGGTGTGGGAGGTGGGCAACATGGGAATCCCAGTGGGTTCTGTGTAATATTTTAGGTAATCTAAGCACCTCTGAAAAAAAAAAAAATATATATATATACACATAACATTTTGTAAGCAAATGCACATATATTCATATATATTTATATATCATTTTACAAATATTGGTATGTATTGCGAAAATTTTGATTTTTACCCACAATAAAAAATAAATAAATTAAAAAAAAAAAAAAAAACTAACCTAATACTTGGAGGAACTATAAAAAGACAAGCAATATAAACACAAAATGCAGAAAAGGAAGGAAACAAAGGTTAGAGGGGAGATAAATGAAACAATAAAAAAACAATAGAGGGAGGCCAAGTTGGGCAGAGCTCCTGCTGGGCAGCCATTGCCCAAGGGCAAGCCCACTGCCTGTTCCCAAGGGGCCACAAGGCTCAGATTCTGGGCATGCCCTCTTCCCTCTCTTGCCCTCCCAGGGTTCTGGCCTTGGCTGTAAACTACTTCCCTGACCTTGAGCACCCAGCTCTTCCCCCTGCTTGGCCCTAGGTCCTTCACACATGCTCTTCCATGTGGAACTCCCTCTCCAGACAAGCCTCCAATGGTCTTTTGTTTATTTTTCTCGATTGGAGAGCAGCTGTGACTCATCACTGGGGCGAGTTTAACTCCCTCCCACTCAGTTATTGCCCTTCTGTCACTAGGCTCCGTCCACCTGGTGGGACCAGTTTCTGGGGCTGCTGTGGCTGACAACAGGCCCTGGCACCAAGTCCAGACACTGCCCCCCACCTCATCTAAGGAAACTTCAGCTGCCTCCTGGCTCCGGAATAACTTCTCTCTGGGACAATACATAGCTAGCCTTAATTCAGCGGTTTTCTAATATTTATTAGAATGTTTATTAATAAGGCTTATTTCAGTGGCTTGAAGATAGCAGCTTTGGATTGTCTAATTTGTATTATTTATTTTTATTTTTTTGCAGAAAGATCTGGTGATCAAAAAAAATGACAAGAAGTCCATGAATGTCCCGGCAAATATGATAAACTTGTGCCTCATTTTAGCAAGTGGAAAAACAAAAGAGTACTGTTTTCTCCTAATGATTCTGCTTCAGACATTGCAAAGCATGTGTACGACAACTGGCCTGTGGACTGGGAAGAAGAACAGATCAGCAGTCCAAATATTCTACAACTTATTTTCAAGATCAATTTCTACACGGAAATGTCACATTAGGAACATTAAATCTTTCATTTGGCAAAACAACAGTGATGCATTTGGTAGCCAGAGAGACATTGTCAGAGCTAAACTCTCAAAGTCAGAGGAATCATGAAGACTCCAGAGAGCAATTGTTGCATACTCCTCTAATGTTGAGCAGTTTAAAAATGTATTGGTGTTTGAATGCAGTCCATCACTCCGGGAAATGTTAACAGGTTATCATCCATAGCACAAACCATTTTGCTGCCACAGAAATTTTCTTCACCAGAACTAACAAATCGAGTGTTCCAAATATAAAATTTGCACTTAAAAACATTAACATTATTTTCCTCATTAACAGAATTTATAGCTCAGTTTGTGGTAACTAGAAATGCTGATATATACTGTTCCATTCTGGAAGACAGTCAATAATTAATGAAGTTAATTACTGGGCCAACCTGAGAGGAAAAAAATGGAAAAGAAACAAAAATGTTTGGTGAATTCTACATAAGTAAGCCATGGTGGCTCCACTGGCACAAAATACTGACTCTTTTCACTGCAGCAAATGAAAACACAAAAAGCAAAATGTGCCTATATAAAGCACTCAGTAAAGGGCTGGGGAAGTTAAGGTCTTTGTTCAACATGTGCACTCTTCAATCATAAGGTAAATGAGTACTTGTTAACACAGCACAAAAGGGGTGATATTGTTTCCTAGCCTTAATAGGGGAGGGAAATTCCAATCATTCATAAGCTTGTATTATTGTGCATAAATATTAGAAAACATAATTTAATGATCAATTTATGTATTTGAATAGCAGCAAATTGAATTTTTCCCAAAATGATTTCTCAACTCAACTGTGTCCAGTGTCATGATTACTCAAAAAAGAATTAAGATGTATTTTTAAAATTAAAAGTATAACTACATAGTATTAATTTCTTTATGAAGTTGGCATTCGTATTGGTTCTTGCACTTGTATTAAAATTTAAAAAAATCTGATTTTTTAAAAGCAAATGTAATTAAGGGTGCCTTTCTTTCTTTTGTTTTGTAACAATAATTTAAAATTGTCATGCTGAAAACGATTTTCATGGAAAAACTAATTATGAAATTTATTTGGAAGGGCAAGGAGCCCTGAATAACCAAAAACATATTGAAAAAAAAATGAAGTTGGAGGAATTACACTATCTGACTTTAAAGCATCTTACAAAAATACAGTGTTCAAAATATAAGAGCCAAGAACATAAAGCTCTTAGAAGGTAATATATGGAACCACTTATGAGATCTTGTAGAAGGAAATGGTTTCATAAACTTTACACCCAAAGCACAAAAAAATGAAAGAAACATAAATAAATGGTACCTCCTCAAAATTAAAACAGTTTGCACTTCAAAGGAGTTTCTCAAGAAACAGAAAAGGCAGCATACTCAATGGGAGAAAATATTTGGTAACCATCTGTCAGATAAAGGCCTAATAACCAGCAAGTATGAAAAAATCCTACATCTCCAAAATAAAAAGACAAACAACCCATTTAAAAAATGGACCATGCTTAATGGCAAAGCTCCATGATATGTTTATCACTTGTAAAGAATGTTCCACACTAATGAAGATGTTTATGTGGGAGGGTGTGGGAGGTGTAGGGAGTGGGGCATATGGGTATCCCTATACTTTTTGTGTAACATTTATGTAATCCAAGTATCTTTAAAAAATAAAATTTTTTTATAAAACCAAAAAAATAAAAATAGCTGCCAGAGTAGCTTTTCGCAGAAGAAAAAAAAAATGGGCAAGAAGTTTGAATAGACACTTTTCCAAAGAAGAAATACATGAAGAAATACATGAAAAGATGCTCAACATCACTAGCTATTAGGTAAATGCAAATCTAACTTACAATGAGATATTATCTTACACCCTTTAGATTTGTGGCTGTTAAAAATACAGAGGACTTAAAGTGTTGGAGAGGGTGTGGAGGAAAGGGAATATTTATACACTGCAGGTGGGAATGTAGTTGGTGGTTCCTCAGGAACCTAACTATAGAAATGCTATATGATTCTGCAATCCCACTGCTGGGTATATATCCAGAAGAATTGGAAGCAGGGACAGAGACAGATGTATACTCACCAATATTCTTAGTGGCATTAATCGCTATTGCCAAAAGTTTGAAGCAACCCAAATGTCCATCAACAGATGAATGGATAAGCAAATTATGGTATATACATACAATGGAATATTACTCAGCTCTAAAAAGAAATGCAGTATTAACACATGGGACAACATGGATGACTCTTGAAGACCTTATGTTGAGTGAAGTAAGCCAGTCACTGAAGGACAAATATTACATGACCTCACTGATATGACTTAATCAAAATAAGCAGATTCACAAAGCTAGAATCTTAAAGATAGGTTATGAGGAGACAGAAAGAGAGTAGAGGGTGGGGAGCTGATGCTCAATATGGGCAAAGCCTACCATAAGGTGAAAAAGTGGTGGTTGAACAGTGGATGGGGATGATGTTGGTGCAGAGATGTGAGAGCAGTTGATGGTGCTATAATGTTAGGGGGAGTAGGATGGGGAGTTGAGATGGACTATCCATGGAACTGGTGGCAGGGCTGGAGGAAGGAACAGGTAAACTCTGGGATTTGATATGTCTGAGGTTAAAACTACAATGGTGGGAATGTTCTTTTTTCAAGTAAGGCAGGGAGGGGCTACTGGTGCAGGGCCACATGGTGCATGCTTCTGTGGAATATGACAATGTTTTTCTTGTCATAGTGTGCTATCTCAGTGGGTGGAGACCCTGAGATATTAAACACCCATCATAGGGAGTCCTGTTATGTTCTCAACTAGAAAGGCAAAAATCTCTTGAGAACATAGGTTATGCTTAATAAAAGAAAACAGACCAAATTGTCAAGCCCTCAATAGTAATGCATGTAACTATGAACCTTATTCTTGATAAATTGAAACTTAGTGGTTACCATATGTTCTGAGGGGACGGGGAAGGAAGAATAGACTAGTTGGAGCATGATTGTTTGAATGCAGTGTGGGTCTCCACACATACATTGCATAAATGTTTCCTCCTGAAAGTCTCCTTGTGGCTCAAACATGGACTGTCTCTAAATCAACCTCAGCATTTATTTCCCTTTCTTCCACAAAGCATGGGACATGACTCCTAGGGATGAACTTCCCTGGCACTGAGGGATTATTACCAAGCGCCGACTAATGAAGCATTTGGAAAGGCCTTGACCAAAAGGGGGAAATATTAAATACAAATGAATTTTTTATGGCTAAAAGATTCCAACATGAGTCAGGAGGTTATTCCAGAGGTTACAATTATGCATAACTCAGGAGGATCCCATTGATTGCCACAGTAAACAGTCCTTCAAAGAGCAAGTCTCCAGAGGGCTCTAGAGACATCTAGAAACTATAGGTGGGGCAGACAGTCTCAGGAATTTGGCACCCTTTCAGGGGGCCTTGCCTTGGAATATGTGTTCCTCAATGTAACAGAGTTAGATTCATTTATAAGCTCCATACACCTGGCTCTTCTGCCCCATTTATTTGTATGTATACTGCTATAATTAGCACTTTACTTATTAAATATATGTGAACTCTTCAATCATAAGGTAAATGAGTGTTTGTTAACACAGCACAAAAGGGGTGAGAGTGTTTCCTAGCCTTAATAGGGGAGGAAAATTCCAATCGTTCATAAGCTTGTATTATTGTGCATAAATAATAGAAAATATAATTTACTGATCATTTTATGTATTTGAATACCAGCAAATTGAATTTTTCCAAAACAATTGTTCAACTTTAACTTTGTCCAGTGCTATGCTTACTCATAAAAGAATTAAAATGTATTTTTAAAATTAAAAGTAAAGCTACACAGTATTAATTTTGCTTATGAAGTTGGCATTGGTATTGGTTCTTGCAATTGTATTAAAATCAAAAACTGATTTTTTAAGGCATATTAATTAAGGGTACCTTTCTTTCTTTTGTTTTGTAACAATAATTTAAAATTGTCATGCTGAAAACAATTTCCATGGAAAATCTAATTATGAAATTTATTTGGAAGGGCAAAGGGCCCTGAATAACCAAAAACATATTGAAAAAAAAAATGTCCTATACAAAAATTCACTCAAGATGGATCAAACATCTAAATATAGGAGCCAAGATATAGGGAACCATCTATGTGATCTTGTAGTAGGAAATTGTTTCATAAATTTTAGACCCAAAGCACAAAAAAAAATGAAAGGAAAATAGATAAATGGGACCTCCTCAAAATTAAAACCTTTTGCACTTCAAAGGAGTTTCTCAAGAAGCAGAAAGGGTATTGTAGGGCATTGGTTTGGTTCTGCATGATCTTACAATGCTGGATAGGAACTGTCATTGTAAGATCATTGTCCAAACCTAAAAAACTATATGGTGAAAAATTTAACCCATAATGTAAACCATTGACCATGGTTAGTAGCAATGTTTTATTATATGTTCATCGATTGCAAGAAATGTATTATACTCATGTAAGATGTCATCAAAAAGGGAAAATACAAGAAGGGGAGGAAATGGAATATAGAGGAATCCCCTATATTTTCTGTTTGACTTTTCTGTAACCTAAAGCTTCTCTGAAAATAAAGCAAAAAAAAAAAAGACACTGGGAGAAGAGACAAAAGATATTGTCACTGTACATAAAAGCTAGCATATATCATGGTGATGTAAAAAACAATGAAATTAATTTAACTATATTTTTATTTTAATTTTTATATTTTATTTGTTTTTTTAATTGTTATTTTATTTTTTATTATTTTTATTCATTTATTTTTTGGCTTTGCTTTTAGGGAGGTTTGAACTTCAAATGGTCACAACTGTGGCAGGGGAGGATCACTGGTATGGGGTGTCAGTGATAGGGGGAGGTGTGGGGAGGGGTGCACCTGGGGCATGCCTTTATAGAATATGAATAAGTTCAAGGGTCATGCTGTGTTGTCTCAGTGGGTGGAGAGCCACATAATAAATAACCAAAATAATATTGAGTCCCCATCCTGGGAAATCCCACTACATTCTCTAATTGAGTGCTAACAACCCCTAGATTATCTATGCAATGCCTAGCAAGGAGGACAGGCCAGTACACCAGGCCCTTGACACTGATGTTTGTACTTACAAACCTTGTTATTGTGAAAATGAAACTTAGCTTAGTATCATATATTGTCAAAGAGTTACTTCCTGAAATCCTCCTTATTGCTCAAATGTGATTTCTCTCTATACCAAATTCAGCATACAACCTCACTAACTTCCCCTCTCATCCCCTAGTGTTGGACATGACTCCCAGGGATAAGCCTCCCTGTCACCAAGGGATTATTACCAAGAGCCAAATTGTGATGCGTTTGGAAAAAGACCTTGAACAAAATGGGGGAAATATTAAATGCAAATGAGTTTTTATGACTAAGAGATTTTTTTTAAAGATTGTATTTATTTATTTATTTCCTCCCCATCTTCCACTGTCTGCTCTCTGTGTCCATTAGCTGTGTGCTCCTCTGTGTCTGCTTGTCTACTCCCTAGGCAGCCCTGGGATCTGATCCTGGGACCTTCTGGAGTGAGAGAAAGGCACCCAATCTCTTATTCCACCTCAGCTCCCTGGCCTGCTGTGTCTCTTGTTGTCTCTCCTCTGTGTCTCCCTTTGTTGTGCCATCCCACTCCACCAGCTCTTTGCATGGGCCAGTACTCCTACATGTGCCAGCGCTCTTTCCTGGGCTAGCACTCCCATGCAGGCCAGCACTCTGTGCAGGCCAGCCTACCCCCACTAGGAGTCCTTGGGAAATGAACCCAGAACCTCCTATATGATAGATGGAGACCAATCATTTTAGCCACATCTGCTTCCCCTAAGAGATTTCAAAGTGAGTTGAGAGTTATTCCACAGGTTACACTTATGAAATTCTCAGGAGGGTCTCATTGACTGCCACAGTAAACAGTGCATCAAACAGCAGGTCTCCTGAGGGCTCTAGAGACATCTAGAAACTATAAGCAGGGCAGACAATCTCAGGAATGTGGCACCCTGTCAGCAGGACTTACCTTGGAATATGTGTTCCTCAATATAACAGAGTTAGATTCATTTATAATTTCCCTACACATGGCTCTTCTGCC
>JAKSZT010041089.1:457294-475399 GCA_026826555.1 Tolypeutes matacus | reverse complement strand
ATATTGACCAATGGAACTGAATCAAGAATTCAGAAATAGACCATCACTTCTACAATCAAGTGGTTTTTGACAAGGCTATCAAGACCTCCCAGCTGGGCCAGAACAGTCTATTCTACAAATGGTGCTGGGAGACCTGGTTAGCCATATACAAAAGAAAGAAGGAGAATGGGAAAAGACTTGAAAAAATGATTGCCCAAACAAGAAATACAAAAGGTAAAATAACACATGAAAAATGTTCAACATTACTTGCAATTAGTGAAATGTAAACTAAAACTCCAATGAGATATAATTTCACATGTATTAAACAGGCCACTATTAAAAAGTCAGAAATCCGTAAGTGTTGGAGAGAATGTGAAGAGATAGGTATGTTTGTGCACTGTCAGAGGAAATGTAGAATGTACAGCTACTATGGACAACTGTTTGACAGTTCCTATAGAAGTTGAAATAGACTTGCCATGTGACCTGGCATTAAAACTTCTAGGTATATACCCAGAAGAACTGAGAGAGGTGACATGAACAGACATCTGCACACTGATGTTCATAATGGTATTATTCATGATTGCCAAATTTGGAAACAACCCAGGTGTCCATCAACTAATGGATGGATAAACAAATATGATGTATACACACAATGGGATATTATGCAGTGGTAAGAAGGAATGAAGTCCTGCAGTATATGACAACATGGATGAACCTGGAGGACATTATGTTGAGTAAGTCAAGCCAGACACAAAACTTCAAATACTGGATGATTGAGCTATTATGAACTAACTATATTGTGTAAATTAATGTTGTTACTAATTAGACTGTAAGTCACCAGAAAATAGAATGTTTGTAACCCATAGTTATGATACAGGTATTACAGTGGTTCAAAGAGAAAGTATAAGGTCATGTGTATTAGTAGAAGGAAATCTAAAAATTGTAAAATCAGACTGTATAACATAGTGAAACCCATGGGAAATACTATTATGGGTGATATTGAATATTTAAGACTGTTTTTACAAAATATAAATACAGATGAACTAAAGAGAATAAAACAGAATAGCAGGTTTGCATGACAGGGAAAGCATAGAATCGTAGAGAGGTCATGAGTTTTTGTTTGTTTGCCTTTTCTTTATTATTATTATTGGAAAAATGAAAATTCTGTGCTTATTATTGAACTGATAAAGCACAACTATATATTTATAACAAGTATTGTTGATTGTACAATTTGAATGGATGTATGCTTTATTAATATGTATAAATAAAATTAATTTGATAAAAAGTTATATGTGCTTATATTAAAAGGAGAAAAGATTAAGAAAAATGTCCTACACTTACTATACCAGAAATCAGGTAAAGAACTGCAAAATGACCTTAAATTAAGTAAATGGAAAAAATAATAAAGAAAAGACTAGAAATCAATGATAAGCAAAATAGATAAACAACAGGTACAATTAACAAAAATAATGTTTCTTTTTGAGAAAATCAACCTAACTGATTAACTGCTATATAATTTAATGGATAATAAAAGAGAAAATAATGTGCCAATATCAGTATTTAAACAAGATTTACTAGTGGTAGACAGATAAGAGTTGCACAGACTTTGGTGTATTTTTTCATTTATAAGAAACTTTGCATTACATAAAATTTACACTTGAAATATAGGGGATTCCCATATAATCCACCCCTTCCCTTCCCATATTTTCCCTGGTAACAACATATTTCATTAGTATGGTACTTATTACAATTGATGAACACGTATTTAAGGATTGCTCCTCAACATGGTCTAAAGATATCATCAGAGATTACATTTTGCACCACACAATTTTATGCATTTTTACAAAATATATATGATAGTCTGTATCCATTATTGCAATATCATTCAAAAAATTCCAATGTCCCCAAAATACCCCATGCTAATACCTATTTTTCTCTCACCCCTTAGAATCTCTGTGACCAATGTCTTTCTATCAATGTTATAAGTTTTTCCACTATTGAATAATTTTAAGCATATTTTAGTCCATACTTGCACTCCCTCCTTAGGTTTGTTCATTCCTCAATATGAAGGCTTTGGGGATAGTGATGCCCGACTCTGCTTCCAATTGAGAAGGGGCTTAGATGTCAAGGAGCAGATGGATAGAAGTGTCTTGCTTGCAGTTGTAGATATTCTGTTGTTGTTGTTTTTTATTTTTTGGATTGGTGTTGTACATCATCATACATTTGTTAGTTGTCCTGAGTGACTCTTATGAATTGGAGGGGAGGTATTGGCTGCCACTCTTCTAAGATGCAGGACTTAAAAGGCATATGAATAGTCAGAGAATTTAAGTCTCTGTGGCTTATATTTAATATGTATAATGCTAATTATAGGTCCAAATAAAAGGGGAAGAAAAATCATGTGTAGGTAAATTATAAATGAGTTTAACTCTGATACATTGGCATATATGTTATCATATATTCCAAGGTAAAGCCCACCAATGGGATGCCAATTTCCTGGGGGTGTCTGCCTTCCCTAAAGTAGATGTTTCTAGATCCCTAAGAACAACCATGGCTTGGGGTGTTGCAGTCAGTGTGATCATAAGCAATCTCTGAAATATTCTCCCATCTCACTTTGAAATCTCTTAGCCATAAAAACACATGTGTATTAAAATTTCCTGTATTTGGTCTAGGTCTTTTTCCAAATATTTCACTTGTAGGCAGTGAATTTATATGCTGAATGTGGCTTATAGAGAGGCCACATTTGAGCAACAAGAAGGCCCATAGGAATTAACTCTTAGGCAATATATATTACTAAGCAAATTTTCAATTTAACAAGTACATGGTTCATATGTACAAGCATCAATATCAAGGGTTTGGAATATTGGTCTATCCTTCACTAGGCAATGTCCATGTACTTTAGACATGTATGCCACTCTATGACAGAATGTACCTGGATGGGATTCCAAGATTGATTCCAAGATGGGAATTCAATATTTTTTTGGCTATTGTGTGGGTCTTCACACTGAGACAACACCCAATGATCGCATGAAAAAATTCATATTTCATAGAGGCATTTCCCAGGTGCACTCTTCCAACACATCCCCTCATCACTCACACCCTATACTGGAGACTCTTCCTTGCCACAATTGCAACCAGTCTGCAATCAAAAACCCTCTAAAAAACAAAGACAAATAATAATAAAAATAATTTTTTAAAAAAATAAAAAATATTATTTTACATGTGCCTTTCATCACAATAAAATCTGTTAGCTTTTATGTATAATGACAATTTCTTCTATATGTTCCCCAAGTGTCTTATTTCTTTCACTGTATTTCCAAATAAGGTTTAGATTACCGAAAAGTCAATAGTAAGTATAGGGGATTCCCATATACTCCACCTCTTCCCCCTCTCACACTTTCCCCTATTAATAACACCTTACATGAGTATGGTACATTTGTTACAATTGAAAATTATTGAAGCATTGCTACTAACCATAGTCAATAGTTTACACTATGGTTTGCATTTGGTACCCTACACTTTTATAGGTTTTGACTAAATGTATAATGGCCTGTATCTGTCACTGCATGGTCATGTAGAACAATTCGAATGCCTTAAAAGAATTCTATGTTCCACCTATTCTTTGCTTCCCATTCCCTCAGAAACTATGGTAACCACTAAATTTCAATGTTTGTAGAATAAGGTTCATAATTACCTGTAATAATACTGAGGGCTTGACAAAATGGTTTGTTTTCTTTTATTAGGCACTTAGTATGCTCTAGAGAAATTATTGCCTCTCTATTTGAGAATATAGAAGGTCTCTCCAGGATGGGAGTTTAATATTTACTTGTTTATTGTTTGGGTCTCTGCCCAAGGAGATAACACCCTCTGAGAAGATGGAAACATTCATATTTCTTAAGAGCATGTCCCAAATGCACCTTTCCCACATATCCCCCAACTCTTTTGAGGGACATGGATATATATGTCCAGGAAACACAATATACTCCTAATAGGCTTACCCTGAAAAACATAATTAAATGTTAAACTCTCAAGACAAAGGAAGAATCCTCAAAGCAGCAAGAGAGAGGAAAAAAAAAAAAAACATCACATAAATAGGTTATTTCTTATCGGAAACCATGGAGATGAGAGGGCATTGGTATGACATAGTTAAGGTGTTAAGAGAAGAAGAAGGAAAAAAACTGCCAGCCAAGTATTCTTTACTGAGCAAAGCTGGCATTCAAAAATGTGGGGGACTTCATAATATCCACAGATAAACAGAAATTAAGGGATTTTTTTTGCCAATAAGAGACCTGCCTTTCAAGAAATACTAAACAGAGTGCTGCAAGTTGAGGGGGAAAAATAGGAGCAAGAGGGCTGGAGGAGAGTGCAGAAAATAAGATTATTATTAATTGTAATTAAAGGATAAAAAAAAGAAATAAAAAATATTTGTAACATATACTACTTACAGAATAAATGGATAATGTAAGTACTACCTTGACAGTAAGAATACTGAATGTTCATGGACCCATTTATATGCTGTCTAAAAGAAAATCACCTTAGATCCAGAGACAAAAAGAGGTTGCAAGAGAAGTGATGGAAAATGATTTTACATGCAAACTATAACCAAAAAAGGGCAGAGTAACTATACTAATATCAGTCAAAATGGACTTTAAATGCAAAACTATTGTAAGAGACAGGAAGGGCACTATAAATTAGTAACAGGATAATCCATCAAGAAGAAAGAGCAATCACAAATGTTTTTGCACCTAACTTGGGTACCCCAAAATGAATGAGGCAAACATAGAAAAAACTAAAGAGAGAATTAGATGCTTCTACAATTACAGTAGAAAACTTTAATACACCATTATCATCTGTAGACAAGGCATATGATGAGATAGTTGATAAAGAAACAGAGACTTTGAATAATAGACATAGAGAACATTACTCCCAAATGCAGCATGTGTTCTTTTCAAGTACACATGGATCATTCTCCAGGATAGAACACATTCTAGGTCACAAAAGAAGTCTCAATGAACTTAAAAAGATCAAAATTATACAAAATAATTTATTGACCACAATGGAATGAAGGTGGGAATTAATATGGGGCAGAGCAACAGAATAGACACAAAGATATGGAAGTTAACAAACTTAAAAAATCATTGACTCAAGGAAGAAATTGCAAACAAAATAACTTCCTTGAAATAAATGAAAATAAGAATACAACATGACAAAGCCTATGGATTGCAGCTAAATCAGTGCTGACAGGGAAATTTATAGCCTATATTTAAATGCCTATATTTGAAAAGGTGAAAGAACTAAAATCAATCATGTAATGGCACACATGGAAGAACTAGAAAAAGAACAAAAAACTAATCTCAAAGCAAGCAGAAAGGAGAAAATATCAAAGATTATAGCAGAAGTAAATGAAATTGAGAATAAAAAAAGTACTAGAAAAATTAACAAAACCCAAAGCTGATTCTTTGAGAAGATTATTAAAATGAACAAATCCTTAGTTAGACTAATAAAGAAAAAAAGAGAGAAGATGCAAATATATAAAATGAAAAATGAGAGAGGGGATACCAGCACTGATCCCACAGAAATAAAGGAGGATACTTTAAAAAACTATATGCCCAAAAAATGGATAAGTTAGAAGAAATAGACAAATTTGTAGAAACACACAAGCAGCCTACATTGATGAAAGAAGAAACTGATGAACTCAACAGACAAATCATAAGTAACAAGATTAAATAACTCATCAAAAACCTCCCAAACAAGAAAAGCCCAGGATCAGATGGCTTCACCGGTGGATTCTACCAATCATACCAGAAAGAACCAACACCAATTCTGCTTAAGCTCTTCCAAATAAAAGAAGTGGAGGGAACATTAACTAACTCATTCTATCATGCGAACATCATCCTAATACCAAAGCCACATAAAAATGCCACAAGTAAAAAAATAAACAAAAAAAACAAAAAAACAAACAAAAAAAAAAAACTACAGACCAATCCACCTAACAAAGTTATAAGCTAAAATCTTCAACAAGATTCTTGCTAATCATATTAAAAAACACATCAAATTTATTATACATCAAGATTAAATGGGTTTATCTCTTCAATGCAAGGATGATTCAACACAAGTAAATCAACCAATATAATATACCCATTAAATATTGAAAGAAAAAAGTCACATTGGCATCTCTATTGATGCTGAATAAGCATTTGACAATATATAGCATCCTTTCTTGATAAAAATACTTTCAAATACAGGAAGAGAAGAAAATTTCCTCAACATGATAAAGGGTATATATGAAAAACTCACAGCTATCATCATAGCCAGTGCTGAAATGGTAAAGGTCTTGCTCTAAGATCTGGAAAAAGATAAGATGCCCACTGTCACCAATCTTATTTTATCATTGTATTAAGTGTATGAGCTTGAGCACTTAGGCAAGAAAAGCAAATGAAAGTCATACAAATTGGAAAGGAAGAAGTAAACATTTCACTATTTGAAGATGACCCGATCCTATATAAAAAAACAAACAAACAAAAAATCTTAAATAAAGCTTCTAGAGCTGATAAGTTCAGTAAAATGGAAGGATATAAGATAAACACACAAAAATTAGAAACTTTTCTGGACATAATGAGCTATCTGAGGAGAAAATCAAGAACAAAATTCCATTTATAATAGCAACTAAAAGGCTCAAATATCTAAAAATAAACTGAACTAAAGTGTAAAAGACTTGTATACAGAAAACTACACAACATTGTTAAAGGAAATCAAAGAAGACCTAAATAAATGGAAGAATATTCCGTACTCATGGACTGGAAGACCTAACATCAATATGTCTGTCCTACGCAAATTGATTTACAAATTTAATACAATCCCAATAATAATTACAACAGCAAGTTTTATGGAATTAAAAAAGGTAATTAACAAAAGTCTTTGGAATTCAAGGTCCCTGAGTAGCCGTAAATTTGTTGAAAATGAAAAATGAAATTGGAGGAATTATGCTACCTGAGTTTAAATAATACTACAAAGGTACAGGGATCACAACAGCATGGTATTGGCACAAGGATAGACATCCTGACCGTTGGAACTGAATTGAGAGTTCTGATATAGATCTGTGCATATACGGCCAACTGTTATTCAAGAAGGGAAAAAAGCCCACTCAACTGGGACTGAATGGCCTTTTCAGAAAATGGTGCTTGGATAACTTGATATACACATCCAGGCTTTGGTTTTTTACAGATATCCTATCAAAATGATTTTACTGAGCAGGCAATCCATATGGTAGAGTAAGTAGCTCCCAGGTTCTGTTCTCCCACAGAACTGCAAAATTATTAAAAATTGGGAGAGCCAAAACCCTTAGAGCTCTGGAAAGTACAAATGGATGCAGTTAATTGCAGGAACACTGAATCAACAAAATAGCATTTGAAAATACGTGAGATAAGTAGATGGAGATCATGCTGGTCTCCTCCAACCCCTTAATGTTACAGTGAGAATTTGACCTGTGTGCTTGTGAATTAAACCTATGTGCAGATGAAGGCACATGAATTTT
This sequence comes from Tolypeutes matacus, assembly GCA_026826555.1. NCBI lineage: Eukaryota > Metazoa > Chordata > Mammalia > Cingulata > Chlamyphoridae > Tolypeutes > Tolypeutes matacus. The sequence continues at coordinate 467,889 of JAKSZT010041089.1, read as the reverse complement.
GGTGCTAATTTATGGAGCATCAGGCTGAAGTACTGAATCAGGCCCCTCACATCTGGCTCACCATCCCAAAACTTATCCTGCAGGCAGAAGTCATTTACACACAGCTAAAGTAGTGTAACAATCAATACATTTGAATCACAGTGGATCAAAGGATTTCTGTATCAAGACTTACACTAGAATAATTGGACCGGGGATGAGTCTATTCCACGGAGAAAAGATGGAATATTTGGATTCCTGTAAAAAAGGTGATCTTTGAGGCCACAAGCATATGCCCAGGACACGACACAGGCCCAGAAAAGGTTGAGAGAACACCCTGTATTTGCCTTAGGTTGAAAAACTTGGTAGGCAGTCTAAACTCCTAAAGAAAGCACCAGTCAAAATACAGCTAAATTGCAAGGAGTGTGAAAAGTGTAGGGTTTTGTTGGTGGTGGTTTTTTTCCCCTTTAGTTTGTTTGTTATTGCTATCTTCTAGCACTCAAGGTAATCTCTATCATATCATTAGCCAGTTACAAACTTAATGAACAGACGTATCCGGGACTAAATCCCAGAGGTAACATTAAAATATCCAAATGCACAATGTACAAAATATAGATTACAAGGAAAAAAAAAAAAAAGAAAGAAACAGGAAATAATGGTCCAACCAGAGAAAGAAGATAAAAACAGTCAAAGAAAAGATAAGAATTTAGATATATCAGCCAAGACTATAAAAATATTCTTCAAATTAATAAAAAACACAGATAAAGAACTAAAAGATACCAGGAAAATGATGAATTTAAAAAAATGTGAATCCCTATAAAGAGGTAGAGTTATACCATGGAACCAAACATAAAAATACAGGACTTGAAGTCTGCATGAACTAAAATAAAAAAATAAAAAAAAATTCTCAGAAGGTTTCAATAGAAGATTAGAAAGGGTAGAATCATGGAGTTAGTAGCTAAAATATAAGTCACCAGAAAATAGAATGTGTTTGGAGAAAGGAAAGCTGAGTTTTTATCTATAGAGAATTTGTAAATAGGTTGTAAATGTTTGGAAATGAATAGAAATGGTGAAAGCACATGGTAGTGTTTGTAGTTAGCAGCATTAATATATGGGTATGATGGTAGTTGAAAGGGAAAGTCTAAGGTTGTGTATATCACCAGAAGAAAAGCTAAAAATTTAAACATGGGACTGTATAGCATAGCAAATCCTCTTGTGAAAATTGAGTATGGTTAATAGTGCATATATAAAAATGTTTTTTCACTGAAACAGAACCAATATATGTTAATTTTATAAAATGTTAATATCAGGCTGATATTTGGACAAAAATACAACAGGGGAAATTATGGGAAATAGTGTACAGTAATATGTCAATAACCTTTCATCAATGGTAAAAAATGGAAGCATGCTAAGTGAAAGATACTAGACAAATGTACTACATATTGCTTGACTCCATCTATTCAAAATGTAAATAAAAATAAATTACAGGGAGGGAAATAGATTAGTATTTATATATGGCAGGAGAAGGATAGTGAGATTGGGATATGACTATGAAGGGGGAGGGTTTTTTATTTGTTTTTTGTTTTATGTTGTGTTCCTTCATTCTTCTTTCTTTTTCCTTTTTTTATTTGGAATAATGAAAATGCTCTAATATTCTTTGAAATGATGAATGGCCAAATACATGATTATATCAAATGCCATTGATCTTGTACTTTAAATGGAGTAAATAATTTATGAATATGTTTCAATAAAACAGACTTAGAAACAGTATCAGTGAATCCCAATATATGAGAATTGAAATGATTCACACTGAGGAACATAAAGAAAAAAATCCTAAGACACTTGTGGTACACCATCAAGCACACTGGTATTCAACTTATGGCGGACCAAGAAAGAGAAGAAAGATAGAAAATAGTGGAAGGAATGCTCAAAGTTATAATGTCAGAAATCTTCCCAAATTTCACAAAAGACATGACTATACATACTTAAGAAAACCAATGTATCCCAAACTCAAAGACAACCATGCCCAGACACATTGAAGTAAATTCTTGAATGCCAAGGGCAGGAAAAAGTTTCAGAACGGTAAAAGAGAAAAGTAATGTGCTGTGTACAGAGCCCCAATGAGATTAGGTAATGATTACTAATGAACTAAGGTGGGAAGAAGGCAGTGGGACAAAATATTTAAAATGTTGAATGAAAAAAAATGACTATCAATTGTTTTATATCTGGTAAGACTGTCTTTAAAAAATGAGGGAAATATTACAGCATTTTCAGATAAACAAAAGCTGAGGTATTTCATCACTACTACACCTGCCATAGAAGTTATGCTAAAGGGAGTTCTTCAGACTCAAATGACAGGACATAAGACAGTGGATGGAAGTGGCATAAAGAAATAAAGACCTCCAGTAAAGATAACCATTTGGTAAATCACAAACAACAGAACTCTTATATTGTATTATTGGTATTTAATGCACTTTTTGTGTCCTACAGGGTATAAAATGCAAATGTATGAAAAGTGATGATAATGTTTTATTTTGAATATGCAATATAAAGATACAATATATACAAAGTACAACAAGATGGTGCTGGAGGTAGCAGTTTAGTATAGTGTTTGTGGATATGGACTATGTATAACTATAGAGTATGGAGTACAGTTAATTTTATAATTATAGTAATATATGTTCTTCAATTTTATCAAATGTACTACAGTTTTGGAAATTGTTAGTAATAGAAAAAGTTGTTTGTGGGTGGGCAATATATAGGATCACTGTACTTTCTGTTTGCATGATTATTCTGTATGCAAACTCTAAAAAAAAAAACATTTCAAAGGACAAAGACACTATAAACTGATAAAGGGGTCAATTCAAGAAGAAATCCTAACAGTTATAAATATATACTCTACTAACAGTAGAGTACCCAAATACAAAAAAGAAAATATTGACAGATTTGTAGGGAGAAGTAGATGTTTCTGCAGTAATAGTAGAAGATGTCAATACAACACTTTCAATAATTGACAGAACATCTACACAGAAAATCAATAGGGAAATTGAAGGTTTGATTGACACTATAAGCCAACACGACCTAAGAAATATATAGATAATACTTCACAAAAAACCAGCAGAATACAAATTCTTCACTAGTGCACATGGGTCATTCTCCAAAACAGGATGTATGCTAGGTCATGAAATAAATCTCAATAAATTTGAAAATATTGAAAACATGTATCTTCTCACACTACAATGTATTGAAACGGGAATCAGTAACAGAGAAAGAGAACTGGAATATTCACAAATATGTGGAAATTGAACATCACATTCTTAAACAAACTTAGGGTCAAAGAAGTTATCAGAGAAGAAATTAGGAGCTATGTTGAAGTGCAACAAAATAAAAACTCAACATACCAAAACATACAGTATGCAATGAATGCAGAGAAGAGTGAAATTTATAGATTTAAATGCTTACATACAAAAGAAAATCTAAAGAAAAAAACCTAACCTATTACTTGGAGGAACTATGAAAAGACAAGCAATATAAACCCAAAATGCAGAAAAGGAAGGAAACAAAGGTTAGAGGGGAGATAAATGAAACAATAAAAAAACAATAGAGGGAGGCCAAGTTCCCAGAGCTCCTGCTGGGCAGCCATTGTCCAAGGGCAAGCCCACTGCCTGTTCCCAAGGGGCCACTCAGATTCTGAGCATGCCCTCTCCCCTCTCTTGCTCTGCCAGGGCTCTTGCCTTGGCTGCAAGCTACTTCCCTGAACTTGAGCACCCAGCTCTTCCCCCCACCCCTCCCCGCTTGGCCATGTCCTTCACACATGCTCTTCCATGTGGAACTCCCTCTCCAGACAAGCCTCCAATGGTCTTTTGTTTATTTCTCTTGATTGGAGAGCAGCTGTGACTCATCGCTGAGAGCAGCCCCTCCCAGTTCATGCCCTTGTGTCACTAGGCTCGGTCCACCTGGTGGGACCAGTTCTGGAGCTGCTGTGGCTGACAACAGGCCCTGGCACCAAGGCCGGACCCGGCGCCGTGCCTCATCTATGGAAACTTCAGCTGCCTCCTGGCTCCGGAATAACTTCTCTCTGGGACAATACGTAACTAGCCTTGATTCGGTGGTTTTCTAATATTTATTAGAATATTTATTAATAAGCCTTATTTCAGTGGCTTGAATATAGTAGCTTTGGATTGTCTACTTTGTATTATTTATTTTTATTTTTTTGCAGAAAGATCTGGTGATTGATCAAATGACAAGAAGTCCACGAATGTCCCGGCAAATATGATAAACTTGCTCCTCATTTTAGCAAGTGGAAAAACAAAAGAGTCCTGTTTTCTCCTAATGATTCTACTTCAGACATTGCAAAGCATGTGTATGACAACTGGCCTGTGGACTGGGAAGAAGAACAAATCGGCAGTCCAAATATTCTACAACTTATTTTCAAGGACAATTTCTACACGGAAATGTCACATTAGGAACATTAAAACTTTCATTTGGCAAAATAACAGTGATGCATTTGGTAGCCAGAGAGACATTGCCAGAGCTAAACTCTCAAGGTCAGAGGAATCATGAAGACTTGAGAGAGCAATTGTTGCATACTCCTCTAATGTTGAGCAGTTTAAAAATGTATTGGTGTTTGAATGCAGTCCATCACTCCTGGAAGTGTTAACCGATTATCATCCATAGCACAAACCATTTTACTGCCACAAAAATTTTCTTCATCAGAACTAACAAATCGAGTGTTCCAAATATAAAATTTGCACTTAAAAAGATTAACATTATTTTCCTCATTAACAGAATTTATAGCTCAGTTTGTGGTAACTAGAAATGCTGATATATACTGTTCCATTCTGGAAGACAGTCAATAATTAATGAAGTTAATTAAGGGGCCAACCTGAGAGGAAAAAAATGGAAAAGAAACAAAAATGTTTGGTGAATTCTACATAAGTAAGCCATGGTGGCTCCAATGGCACAAAATACTGACTGTTTTCACTGAAGCAAATGAAAACACAAAAAGGAAAATGTGCCTATATAAAGCACTCAGTAAAGGGCTGAGGAAATTAAGGTCTTTGTTCAAAAAGTGCACTCTTCAATCATAAGGTAAATGAGTGCTTGTTAACACAGCACAAAAGGGGTGAGATTGTTTCCTAGCCTTAATAGGGGAGGGAAATTCCAATCATTCATAAGCTTGTATTATTGTGCATAAATATTAGAAAACATAATAATGATCATTTTATGTATTTGAATAGCAGCAAATTGAATTTTTCCAAAATGATTGCTCAACTCTGTGTCCAATGTCATGTTTGCTCAAGAAAGAATTAAAATGTATTCTTAAAATTAAAAGTATAACTACATAGTATTAATTTCTTTATGAAGTTGGCATTGGTATTGGTTCTTGCAATTGTATTAAAATCAAAAACTGTTTTTTTAAAGGCAAATATAATTAAGGGTGCCTTTCTTTCTTTTGTTTTGTGACAATAATTTAAAATTGGCATGCTGAAAACAATTTGCATGGAAAAGCTAATTATGAAATTTATGGGGAAGGGCAAGGGGCCCTGAATAACCAAAAACATATTGAAAAAAAAAATGAAGTTGGAGGAATTACACTACCTGACTTTAAAGCATCTTACAAAGATACAGTGTTCAAAATATAAGAGCCAAGATAATAAAGCACTTTGAAGATAATATATAGAACCACCTATGAGATCTTGTAGAAGGAAATGGTTTCATAAACTTTACACCCAAAGCACAAAAAAAAATGAAAGAAAAATAAACAAATGGGACCTCCTCGAAATTAAAACAGTTTGCACTTCAAAGGAATTTCTCAAGAAACAGAAAAAGCAGCATACTCAATGGGAGAAAATATTTGGTAACCATCTGTCAGATAAAGCCCTAATAACCAGCAAGTATAAAAAAATCCTACATCTCCAAAATAAAAAGTCAAACAATCCATTTAAAAAATGGACCATGCTTAATGGCAAAGCTCCATGATGCGTTTATCACTTGTAAAGAATGTGCCACACTAATGAAGGATGATTATGTGGGAGGGTGTGGGAGGTGTAGGGAGTGGGACATATGGGTATCCCTCTATTTTTTGTGTAACATTTATGTAATCTAAGTATCTTTAAAAACTAAAAAAAAAAAATTTATAAAAACATAAAAATAAAAATAGCTGCCAGACAGAGTAGCTTTTCGCAGAAGAAAAAAAAAAATGGGCAAGAGGTTTGAATAGACACTTTTCCAAAGAAGAAATACAAATGGCTAAAAAGCACATGCTCAACATCACTAGCTATTAGGTAAATGCAAATCTATATCCAGAAGAATTGGAAGCAGGGACACAGACAGATATATACTCACCAATATTCCTAGTGGCATTAATCGCTATTGCCAAAAGTTTGAAGCAACCCAAATGTCCATCAACAGATGAATGGATAAGCAAATTATGGTATATACATACAATGGAATATTACTCAGCTCTAAAAAAGGAATGCAGTATTAACACACGGGACAACAAGGATGACTCTTGAAGACCTTATGTTGAGTGAAGTAAACCAGTCACTGAAGGACAAATATTACATGACCTCAATGATATGACTTAATCAAAGTAAGCAGATTCACAGAGCTAGAATCTTGAAGATAGGTTATGAGGAGACAGACAGAGAGTAGAGGGTGGTGAGCTGATGCTCAATATGGGCAAAGCCTACCATAAGGTGAAAAGTGGTGGTTGAACAGGGGATGGGGATGATGCTGGTGCAGGGATGTGAGAGGAGTTGATGGTGCTATAATGTTAGGGGGAGTAGGATGGGGGGTTGAGATGGACTATGCATGGAACTGGTGGGAGGGCTGGAGGAAGGAACAGGTGAATTCTGGGATTTGATATGTCTGAGGTTAAAACTACAATGGTGGGAATGTTCTTTTTTCAAGTAAGGCAGGGAGGGGCTACTGGTGCAGGGCCACATGGTGCATGCTACTGTGGAATATGAGAATGTTTTTCTTGTCATAGTGTGCTATCTCAGTGGGTGGAGACCCTGAGATATTAAACACCCATCCTAGGGAGTCCTGTTATGTTCTCAACTAGAAGGGCAAGAATGTATTTAGAACAAAGGTTATGCTTAATAAAAGAAAACAGATCAAATTTCAAGCCCTCAATAGTAATGCACATAACTATGAACCTTATTCTTCATAAATTGAAACTTAGTGGTTACCATATGTTCTGAGCGGATGGGGAGGGAAGAATAGACTAGTTGGAGCATAGTTGTTTGAATGCAGCGTGCGTCTCCACACATATATTGCATAAGTGTTTCCTCCTGAAAGCCTCCTTGTGGCTCAAACATGGACTGTCTCTAAATCAACCTCAGCATTTATTTCCCTTTCTTCCACTTAACATGAGACATGACTCCTAGGGATGAACTTCCCTGGCACTGAGGGATTATTACCAAGCGCCGACTAAGGAAGCATTCAGAAAGGTCTTGACCAAAAAGGGGAAATATTAAATACAAGTGAATTTTTTATGGCTAAAAGATTCCAACATGAGTCAGGAGGATATTCCAGAGGTTACAATTATGCATAACTCAGGAGGATCTCATTGATTGCCACAGTAGACAATACTTCAAAGAGCAAGTCTCCAGAGGGCTCTAGAGACATCTAGAAACTATAGGTGAGGCAGACAGTCTCAGGAATTTGGCACCCTTTCAGGAGGCCTTACCTTGGAATATGTGTTTCTCAATGTAACAGAGTTAGATTCATTTATAAGCTCCATACACCTGGCTCTTCTGCCCCATTTATTTGTATGTATACTGCTATAAATAGCACTTTACTTATTAAATATATGTGAACTCTTCAATCATAAGGCAAATGAGTGCTTGGTAACAAAAGTGGTGAGAGTGTTTCCTAGCCTTAATAGGGGAGGGAAATTCCAATCATTCATAGGCTTGTATTATTGTGCATAAATATTAGAAAATATAATTTACTGATCATTTTATGTATTTGAATACCAGCAAATTGAATTTTTCCAAAATGATTGCTCAACTCTAACTTTGTCCAGTGCTATGCTTACTCATAAAAAAATTAAAATGTATTTTTAAAATTAAAAGTAAAGCTACACAGTATTAATTTTGTTTATGAAGTTGGCATTGGTATTGGTTCTTGCAATTGTATTAAAATCAAAAACTGATTTTTTAAGGCATATTAATTAAGGGTGCCTTTATTTCTTTTGTTTTGTAACAATTTAAAATTGTCATGCTGAAATCAATTTGCATGGAAAAGCTAATTATGAAAATTATTTGGAAGGGCAAGGGGCCCTGAGTAACCAAAAACATATTGAAAAAAAAATGTCCTATACAAAAATTAACTCAAGATGGATCAAACATCTAAATATAGGAGCCTAGATATAGGGAACCATTTATGTGATCATGTAGTAGGAAATTGTTTCATAAACTTTAGACCCAAAGCACAAAAAAAAATGAAAGGAAAATAGATAAATGGGACCTCCTCAAAATTAAAACCTTTTGCACTTCAAAAGAGTTTCTCAAGAAACAGAAAAGGCATTGTAGGGCATTGGTTTGGTTCTGCATGATCTTACAATGCTGGATATGGACTGTCATTGTAAGGTCATTGTCCAAACCTATAAAACTATATGTTGAAAAATTTAACCCATAATGTAAACTATTGACCATGGTTAGTAGCAATGTTTTAATATATGTTCATCAATTGCAAGAAATGTATTATACTCATGTAAGATGTCATCAAATAGGGAAAATACAAGAAGGGGAGGAAATGGAATATCGAGGAATCCCCTATATTTTCTGCTTGACTTCTCTGTAACCTAAAGCTTCTCTGAAAATAAAGCAAAAAAAAAAAAAAAAAAAAAAAAAGACACTGGGAGAACAGACAAAAGATATTGTCACTGTACATAAAAGCTAGCATATATCATGGTGATGTAAAAAACAATGAAATAAATTTAACTATATTTTTTATTTTATTTTTTGTATTTTATTTATTTTTTTAATTGTTATTTTAGTTTTTATTATTTTTATTCATTTATTTTTTGGCTTTGCTTTTAGGGAGGTTTGAATTTCAAATGGTCACAACTGTGGCAGGGGAGGATCACTGATATGGGGTGTCAGTGATGGGGGAGGTGTGGGGAGGGGTGCACCTGGGGCAAGCCTTTTTAGAATATGAATAAGTTCAAGGGTCATGCTGTGTTGTCTCAGTAGGTGGAGAGCCACATAATAAATAACCAAAAAAATATTGAGTCCCCATACTGGGAAATCCCACTATATTCTCTGATAGAGTGCTAACAACCCCTAGAGTACATGTGCAATGCCTAGCAAGGAGGACAGAACAATACACCAGGCCCTTGACATTGATGTTTGTACTTACGAACCTTGTTATTGTGAAAATGAAACTTAGCTTAGTATCATATATTGTCAGAGTTACCTCCTGAAAACCTCTTTATTGCTCAAATGTGATTTCTCTCTATGCCAAATTCAGCATACAAACTCACTACCTTCCCCTCTCATCCCCTAGTGTTGGACATGACTCCCAGGGATAAGCCTCCCTGGCGCCAAGGGATTATTACCAAGAGTCAAACTGTGATGCATTTGGAAAAAGACCTTGAACAAAATGGGGAAAATATTAAATGCAAATGAGTTTTTATGACTAAGAGATTTTTTTTAAAAGATTGTATTTATTTATTTATTTCCTCCCCATCCCCCACTGTCTGCTCTCTTTGTCCATTAGCTGTGTGCTCCTCTGTGTCTGCTTGTCTACGCCCTAGGCAGCACTGGGATCTGATACTGGGACCTTCTGGAGTGGGAGAAAGGCACCCAATCTCTTATTCCACCTCAGCTCCCTGGCCTGCTGTGTCTCTTGTTGTCTCTCCTCTGTGACTCCCTTTTTTGTGCCATCCCACTGCACCAGCTCTTTGCATGGGCCAGTACTCCTGCATGTGCCAGTGCTCTTGCCTGGGCTAGCACTCCCACACAGGCCAGCACTCTGTGCAGGCCAGCACTCCACATAGGCTAGTTCACTGTGTATGCCAGCCTACCCCCACTAGGCGGCCTTGAGAAATGAACCCAGGACCTCTTATATGGTAGATGGAGACTGATCACTTTAACCACATCTGATTCCCCTAAGTGATTTCAAAGTGAGTTGGGAGTTATTCCACAGGTTACACTTATGAAATTCTCAGGAGGATCTCATTGACTGCCACAGTAAACAGTGCATCAGACAGCAGGTCTCCTGAGGGCTCTAGAGACATCTAGAACCTATAAGCAGAGCAGACAATCTCAGGAATTTGGCACCCTGTCAGCAAGCCTTACCTTGGAATATGTGTTCCTCAATATGACAGAGTTAGATTCATTTATAATTTCCCTACACATGGCTCTTCTGCCCTATTTATTTGTATGTATAGTGCTATAATTAGCACTATACTTATTAAATATATGTATCAGAGACAAATCTTCATTCTCTTCCTATGGTGTTGAGCCCTGAATCTCAGCAGAGTTGCAGCACCTAGTCTCCAGGTCACCGGACATGCCCAGGACAACTAACAAAATGATGATGATGACAACACCCATCCCCCAGAACAGAGAGTATCTACAACTGAAAGGAAGACATATGTGCTC
>JAKSZT010041089.1:421948-442800 GCA_026826555.1 Tolypeutes matacus | reverse complement strand
TGTTGAAAAATACTAAGTTTAGAGGGTGTGGAAGATCAGGCAATTGCTTAATTGAGCTAGACTAGAAAAATTCCAATCTCAGGAGGCCCAATTGCTCTTTTTATTTTTTTCCCACTTAAGGGCATTCCTCAAGTGTGGATTGTGGTCTGGGCTATGGTGATATTATTACCTGAGCCCCCTAATTCAGTCCTGGATGCGATGTTTCCATCAGGTGCCTCCCTCTTATAGGATACTGCAAGAAGTGTGGAAGGGTTGACAAAACATCAAGGCACTCAGTTCCTGTTCAAGATAAGACTTACTACCCTGGACTGGATGATGAATGGCACAAAGACTAGATTAAATGACAGGCATAAAAACTGTGGTCTTGGGACATGGACAGATCAGTAAGTATGGTGAATTCCACTGGAAATGGGATGCATCTTCCAAAGGCTTAAGGCTCCCTGTAGAGCAGGGATTCTTAATCTTTTTTGTTCCAAGGACCCCTTTGACAGTCAGGTGAAAACCATGGACCCATTACTAAGTCCACACTATACTATGTATTATTTAATAACTATATCACACCTGCACCAATACATCCCAACAAGAATAATGTTTTCTTGAATTTCAAGTCAAGCTCATGGACCCCTTGCTAAGAACCCCACTGTAGAGAGTGCTCCAGCCTTAGAGGAAATCTTCTCCCTCTGTATTAAAAATATGAACAGCACTAGGTCCTACCTGGAAGAAGTTCCTAATGACAAATGTAATCAAATAATGTGGTTTGTTTAAGTGGATGTTTCTCTTGAGCTTAAATTTAATGTAACTTTTGGCCAAAACATTATTGCAGCATTTAAAGATGCAGCTAAATGTGCAATGACTTGTTTCTATAGGTGGCTCACTGGAAAATATAGTATGCACAATAATAATGGTATATAGAACACTACTGCTATTATTTTTAGACTGGAACAAAACACATGTGCTTGGATAGACTTTGAATCTAGGCTCACCTGGCCTGGCAATGGAAAAAACCTATTTAACAGCACTGCTAGGAGGGAGGACCTTCTATACCACCTATATCAAGGTGTTTACTCCTCATAAAAAATTGGCAGATAGAATTTAGCTAAACATCATAGGAATTAGCCATGTGCTATTGCTCAGATAAGTAAAAAAAAAAAAAAAATGATGGAGTTTGCCACTTAGGTAACTAGCAGGACAAGTGGACTACACTAACCTTAGCATTAAGGGAAGAAGGACTCTTTATTTTATGTAGAAACATTTATATAATTCTATTCCCCCACAATGCTAGAGCATAATCAAAATGGCTGTATATATCATGTTCAATATTATAAAAAGGGGGTTTAATTCTACACTCAATTCATTGGACTATTCTAGCATGTGTTATACAGTACAGTGGCCATTGCTCTGTTGTGTTGAATATATTGAAACCACAAGGTAGGAATGCATGCACTATGCTAGAAAAAAAAAAGGTGCTTTTATATAAATAAATGTGAACATGTCATGAAAACCTACAGTAAATAAAATCTGCCATACTTGTCTTCCAAATGATTGAAAAACGTCAGCCCTTAGACCATTTCAACTAATTCATCCCTCCTACAGGCAAGCCTGATCTCCCTGTTGGAAGTAATAATATTAGTTGCTCTTCTCAAATGTTACCTAATTTTTAAAAATGGTGCACACAGTGACATCTATTAGAGTAGTGCCTCATGCCCTGTATATGCAGTTCACCATCCAAAACAGACAATAGGCCTTTCATAGTATTAAATTTAAATCTTGGGGTGACAAAAATTGTAGGTAGACTGAGGTAGAGGACAGTTCTGGCATGTCCTGCTTCCTTTCCTTGGTACTCATAAATTCATCCTGTGCTGAGAGCCAAGAGTGTATTTCTGAAAGGATAAAAGATAATCCTCTAGTAGATAAGGGGATGGCTAATACATTCCTTATTCTGTTGTCCCAAGCATATTTAAATATTTACTGGAGACAGTCTGATTCTGATTCTCCAGTAAATATTTACTGGAGACAGGCATATTTTATGATATCCAGTTCACATTCTGGTCATATATCTGCCCCAGATTGGGAGGGAGCCAGGTTCCTTCATTGGGACGCTCAAACACAAGAAAGGGGTGCTGTGCTTCAAATATCTCCCTGCAATGCCTCCGGCTTGTGACTTGCTGAACTTGGGGATTTGACATCCTCTATTGAAGCTGACCTTGTTCCATCTTATGCCAGTCTTTCTTCTATTAGCACCTGACACCTATATTGGAGTGGGTTGATATCACTTTAGATGTCTTTCTTGACATAAAGAAGAAGATGTAGCAATGAACAGAATTGGATTTTCTGTGCAGAATATCAGATATTGCTTACATATGGTATACTTTTCCCACTGCTTTCCTTAATTGCTCAAGCAAATTACATACATTTGGTTTGGTTAAACAATGGGAATTTATTAGCTCATAGTTGTGAAGCTAAGAAAAATTCCAAAACAAAGTATTACCCACACAATGCTTTCTTCCTGAAGAGTGGTGTTCTACGGCTAGCTGCAAGTTGTCCTTGCTCCTCTTTCAAATGGCAATGCACATGGAAGCCTCTCCTGACCTCTCCCATCTTTTCAGGGCTCCATTGATTTTCATCTTCTTGTTTCCCATGGATTTATCTCCCTCTGTCTGAATTTCATTCTGTTTACAAAGGACTCCAGTAAAAGGATTGACTCCCCCTAATTGGATTCACTCAAATAACCTCAACAAAAGTACTACTTAAAATGACTTCACACCCACAGGAATGGATTGGGTTTAAGAAAATTATTTTCTGTGGTACATCACTCCAAACCACCACAACCACCAAAACCTCTATATAAACTTATCTCAATATGGAAAGAGTTATATTACTCTGATTCTCACGGGTTGAGTCAGCATTCTTATGGTTAAAATAATTACCCATTTTATGATTCAGAATTGAAACACATGGAGTTTGCCTTTTTACTTAAAATTCCCTAGTTAGAAAAGTTTTAACATGATGAACTAGTACCAATTTAACATGAGCCTACATCTCACAACTGGAAAAATAGTGTAGCATTTCTTCTTCTTTTTAATTTGTCTCTATAATTTGATATTTTGTTTCATGAATTTCTGAAACTCTATACTGGTATTTATAAGTATGTGTTTTAATTAATGAACCCTAATGAGGTGGGCTATGTCAATCAAGAAACTTAATTAACTTACATTATTTTTCTAACCTGAATATTTTTCTAGATTTTTCTTGTAATTTTTAAATCACCAAATTCAATTTTATCTCACTGTTAGAACAATCATTTATAGCTTCCATAGTTTCTATATATTTGTATTTTAATTTTCTTTTATGAGAAATCATCTTCAAATATCTTCAAATTACCCTAAATTTTATTTAAATGCTTAAAATTACTTATATGCACATATATAATTTACCTTAGTATTCTAAAATTCTTAAGTCTGTTGACAAAATACAGATGCAAAATCATCCTTTATGCCTTTGAGTATATTAAATACAGTTTTTACAACATCCCACTGTCCCCTTGATTGTCTCAGTTCATTTGGAGTCATTAAAAAATGTTTAACTTCTTTATTAATCAAAATCTGGATTTCTTTCAATGCTTGTGAGCCTTGAGATATTTGTTTAAAATTGAGATTGAGCTAACTGAAAGCTGTTTTAAGATCTCCATACCTTGGAGGTAATGGTTAGTATAGTTTTATTTAATTACATGTAGGAATGGAGCTAACCACAATTTCTTTTTATCCCCTCAATGCCATGTACAGAACTCTGTCCTCTAAGGCTTCATTTCAAAAAAGTTGTCCATGGTTTTCCCTGATTATTTTCTCAGTTTCTATTTCAATATAAAAGCTACCTCAGATATTTTTACACATGCACATCAGCCATCAAAACACTGAGTACTGCTGGTGTTAATATGAAGGCTAAGTGAATTCTAAATCACATATCAGGCCTCAGCATTGCATGGTCCTCCATAAGCCAAAGAGCCAATATTTCTAAATTTTAAGAACTCTAAAAGCATCAATCCCTCTTTCTCCTTATATATACTATAACCTAAGGCAACTTCTCTTGTTTATTAGAAACCAATTTTCAAATGTTGTCTTCTAAAATGTATAAATATCAATTCATGGATCTAATCTCATTGTCTCCATAACTGAGGATCACAATTTTTGTGTTATTTGACTATTATTTTGATGGTGTCCTCATCAGGAAATTTGCTAATTATTTGACTATTATTTTGATGGTGTCCTCATCAGGAAATTTGGACTAAAATTCTATTGAAGAGTTTAAAGGGAAATATGTCATGAACATGTTTATTTTATTTTTAAATTTTTTATTTATTTTTATTGTGGTTAAAAATCAAAATTCTCACAATATATACAGACATTTGTAAAATGATATATAAATATACATGCATATATTTGTATTTGCTTACAAAAATGTTATATATATATATATATATATACATATATTTAAGAGGTGCTTAGATTACCCAAAATATTACATGGAACCCACTGGGATTCCCATGTTACACACCTCCCACCACATCCCACACAAACATCTCCCACAAGTGTGGCCCACCACCCTCAATGAACTTACACATCCTGGAGCCTTGCCACCAACCATAGACCATAGTTCACACCCTAGACCACATTCTCTCATACTCAGTTCTGAGTGTTGTGTGCTGATTTAAAATGGCCTATATCCATTTATTTTTTAAAAATATTTAAAAGATACTTAGATTACATAAATGTTAGGTAAAAATTTAGGTGATTCCCATATGCCCCACTCCCTACCCCTCCCACACTTTCTCACAATAACATCATCCTTCCTTCATTAGTGTGGTACATTTGTTACAATTGATGAACACATGTTGGAGAATTGCCATTACATGTGGATTATAGTTTACATTGTAGTTTACACTCTCTCCCGTACAAGTTTGTAAATTATGACTAGATATATAATGGCCTGTGTCTGTCATTGCAGTGTCATTCAGGACAATTCCAATATCCCAAAAATGCCCCCATATTACATCTATTTTTCCCCTTGGCCCCTCCCCCAGAACATCCAGTTGCCATTGCCTCCACATGAATGATATAATTTCTTCCATTGCTAGAATAACAATATCTATAGTAGAAAAACAGTAAGTCTACTTTAGTCCATCAATGAACATGTTTATTGTGCATGGCTTATTTAAACTTAACAGAGGGCTGGATATATGTACTTGGAGTTCAGTCATTTGATCCACACAGGAATTCTGGTCTTACTGCTCCTATGTCAAAAGCATTTCAACTTGTCCTCAAGTCATCGTTTTCCAACAGTTCCCTACATTAGCATTTTACATTTGTGGCTTCACGTTTAGTAATTCTCTGTGTCCAGAGAATATATGCCCCACACATACTGCTAGAAACAATAAAATTTGGAGCTTTAATTTACCAGAGCAGGTAGCACAATATCCCCCTGTGAGTAAGTGGATTGTTAAAACTCAGCTTATTAGGCCAGCTTTATTCATATGTCATTTTTTGTTCCATGTTTTGGCACCAAGTTTACAATAGGGCTAAAATACATCAGAAGCTGTTTCTATATTGTTGAGTAGATAGGGAGACACAAACTTTTTCCATAAATATAGAGGCAATTCCCTATTCTCATAAAGGGAAGTAATTAAACTAAGCTATACTTTGGAGATGAGAATAGATGGAGTGAGGAAATTTTTAAAAGATTAAGTAGAAATTTTCTCAGCAACATATATTCCACTTCCTTAAAGTTAAACACATTTCTTACTTGGAATTGTGCATTATTATATGAACACTTGTCTTAGTGGCCAACAGAAGAAAAAATTTGTATTTGCTCATAATGTATGCCATGTATGGTAGCTATTCAAATTTTTAATTTTATTAGAGTATGTTTAAAGTAAATTGAATCATTATTAACACTTTAGAGCTCCTCCCTATAAGAAGCTAATATTCCAGTACCCCGTTAATACAAAGTTTAACTATGTAACAGGCATAGTCAATATAAATAACAAATGAAGGAATAATATAGAAATAAAGTTATGGATTTTGCATTGTCAGAATCTTCTTTCCTTTGAAATTTAGGTGGATAAATCTCCATCAGCTTGGGTTCCTGGGAGAAGAGCTGTAGCCAACAGAAAATGGACAGGCATACTGAATAAGTAAATCTGCCTTGAATACTGGGGGTTCACTCAAGCATAGCATAGTTTAACCTAATTGATAAAGTGTCACATTATATTGTAAACTGGTTGTAACAATTAATACACATATTTTTAGACTTTGAGAGTTCATTTTCCTCAACTTTCTCATTAATACTAAATATTTTCAGATATTTCAAATGTTCAATGTTCTTATTGCACATACACGTGTACAAATAAACACATATATACAAGCATATATATATATACATGCATATATATGCATACACATACATATGTATGTATATATGTGTGTATTTAAGTTTTAATTTCCTTTAATTTGTAATTCTCTTCTGTGAAATTACTGTCTATATTATATATGACAGGATACATTTCCCCAGTTTGTTACATAGAGTTTGAGTTTTTTACATCCTTTAATGAACAAAAGTTCTTAGCCATAATATAGTCAAAATTATTAATCTTTTATATTGTTCTTTGTGTTCTATTTGTATGAGAAATACTTATTTAAGCTGGTATAATGAAGACATTTTCCAGTGTAAGTTTCTAAAGCTGTTATAGTTTTGACTTTCATATTGATTCCTTATAGGATATCACTTGTGGATGGTGAAGAGTAAGAGTGAAATTTCTTTTTACCCTTTATGCCTATTCAGTTGTCCAAATACAATTAACCGAAAAGTAGATATTATTGAAACTATATACACACACTTTGTCATATATTATGTTCCTAAGTGAGAGGATCTGTAATTTTACCTTTTATTCTCTTGCATTGGTCTCTTCATTCATTTCTGCACTCCCACTATACATATTCAGATGATATTAATGAAAAATGTATTTGGAAATTTATAATAAATATTTAAATATATATATTTTGTTCTTGACTTAAATGCTTCATGGAAAGCACATGGAAATGGTTGAGTTTATGATAAGGATCTTTTTGAAATTTTATATTGTATTTTCAAAAAGATGCTGTAGGGCATTAATTATTGTAAGGAATTTACATATGCATTAAATATTGGATAATATTACTTTAGTAGGTATAATTATTATTTTTAAGACAGCAAATACCAAGTATTTGCCTTAAAACAAGTTATCAATTCAGTAATTGACTTTACAGGTATTTTGAATTATTGCTTTATTAATTTATAGACATTTTCACTTTTTGGAAACTAATATGCATGTAATTAGAATCAATATATTTCATAAATCATTCCCAATTATAATTTATGTTTTTTACCATAACCTCAAGGAAATTAGTAAATATAAATGGATATTTGATCACTTTTTTGAACAAAGCTTTAACATGCTAAATTAAGTCAATATTCATCAAGGTATCATAACTATGTTTTGATAAGTGGATAAGGAAGAATGAATTTATATTCCAAATCACATTTATTTTACAAAGAGTAATTTAAAAAATATTTTAAATGTTAATACATTAGTATATGAGGGTCTCTTTTCATAAACTTTTCTTCTGTTTTACAGGTAATCACTATCCTGACTGGAAATGCAGACATATAGCACAATTATACACAATTTAATAAGTAAAGTTTTGTTTGATTTATTAATTAAAATATCCATGCCGATACTTAGATGCCCTTCTATGTTGTACCCTTTATTAAAAAGTAGAGAATGTTTTAATTCATTAATAGCAGTTTGGATCATGTGATATTCTTTGACCAATATAATATGACCCAAAGTAATGAGTATGGGTTTAAGAAGCAACATATGAGAATTTCTTTATAACTTCTTTTTATTCTTTCATGAGAACCTGTAACATCCCATATGCAGGCTGCTTCAGTAGTCTGGGCACATGTTGGCATAGAATGTGGGCATAGACTATAGATCAAAGGCAGAGTCAACACATAAAGAGTGCATGTACTCAGTGGGAAATCTTTCTCTCAGCAACAATTTAAGTTTTATTTTTTGATACTGCAAACTAGACTTACCTTGCTAATAAGATATCAAATTATTTTCCAAAGCATTGGTACCAACTTATGCACAAACTCAAGTGATAGTCCCACATATCTTTACTAACAATTGGGGAATCTGAATATATTTTTTCCAGTCCACTGAATATGTGGAATCACCAAGGTATTCACATTTTCATTTCCTTCAAAACTACTGGTGCAGTGTATACTGTCAGGTTTCAAATAAGGAATTTGTGCAACTTCTTCAAGATTTGCTTTCTAGGCCTTAAAAGATTCATTTATTTTTAAGTGGCAGTTGATGTAGAATTATGTGTCTTCTGTTGGCTCTAAAAAATGAAATTGCTCATTTAATACAATCAAATTCACAAATATGTTTCCATGTGTATATTTTCTTTTTCCTCCTCCTTCTCCTCTCATTATTTTTCCTGCTCCTCACTCCCCTTCTCATTTTAAAATATACCTTCATGGTTCTGAAGATATCTTCAAAATTATCATAAAATCTGTTTCCTTATTTTATTCTTTAATCAAGTTGCAGTTGGTTTTGTGTCATTTGGGAGATAGGAATATTATTCCCACTGAACTTTCTTGCTAAATCTGTCATTTGCTGAATGTTCACATACATGCTTTCTATTCTTTTGAATGTTTACTTGTTGTTTTTTGCCTTTATGCCACAATGTTTACTTACTAATTTTTTTTAATTGATATATATTAAGAATATTAAAGTTTTGTTTCCTCAAAGTATTATGATATTTGGGTTTCATGTAAATGTTAAGACAAATTTGTCAATTTCTGCCATAGAAAATCTGCAGAAATATTTATTCAAGTATATTTAATAAATGAATTTATCAACATCTTTATAATATTGAGTTTTCTGATCCTAAATATGGCCTATCTCTCCCTTAATTTAGCTATTTCATAACTCTTAGTTGAACTTTGGATTTTTTCCACAAGTTTTAGCAAATAACCGGTACATATATTTTTTATCCTATTGTGAATTGTTTCTTTTAAAATTTGATTTTCTATATTTTGTTACTATCTTTTAAGTGTTTCATATTTTTGTACTCTTATTTCATATGAAAATGACTTATCAATTCTCTTTAAAATAAGAATGAGAATATTTGTGCAGGCTTTTTAAAATCTTTCTCAAGCAAAATTTTATCTGTTGCTAATATAAGCATTTTTTCTTCTCTCCATTCATATATATCTTGTTTCCTTTTTTTGTTGCCCTATGCTGCCTCATAAAGGTTTTTAGTATAATATTATTTTCTTATTTGTCTGTTTCCATTTTGACAGATAATTCTGTTATATATTTTTTAAGTTCTGTGCTGTTTTATCTAGGATGATTTAATGTTTTTTATTAGAGAGGTTGTAGGTTTACAGAAAAAATATTCTTGTATAAAATAGAGTTGCCATATATTACACTTATATTCACACCTTAGACTAGTGTGATATATTTGTTACTAATCATGAAGATAATTTTTATAGTTGTACTATTAAACACGGTCCATTGTTTGCAATAGGTTTCCTTGTTTATGCTGTACAGTAATGTTTTTTATTTAATTTTTATTCTAGTAACACATATACAACCTAAAATTTCCTTGTTTAACCACATTCACATTTCTTATTCAGTGTCAGTAATTACATTCACAATGTTTTGCAAAAATCATCACAATTCATTAGCAAAATTATATGATCAACCCACATAGAAATTCTACAATTTAGGCCTAACTTCCCATTTCCTACAACTACCCTGATCTGGGTAACCAATATTCTAGATTCTGAATCTTTAACTTTGCTTATTCTAATTATTTCATATCAGTGAGACATTTGCACTTTTGTGTCTGGCATATTTCACTCAAAAATTTGTTTTGAAGGTTCGTTCATGTTTGCTCATGTATCAGAATTTCAGTCTTTTTAAAACTTCATAGTACTCCATTGTATGTCCATACCACTTCATATTTATCCACTTCTCAGCTGAGGGACATTTGGATTGCTTCCATCTTTTAGCAATCGTGATTAATTCCACTATGTACAGCAATGTGCACATATCTGCTCAGTACTCTACTTTCATAGCTTTTGGGTACATACTTTGAAGTGGTTGCCAGGTCATACAGGAATTCTATACTTAATTTCTGAGGAACCACCATATTGCCTTTTGCAGTGCCTGCATGATTTTACACTCCCACAAGGAAAGAGTATGCCTATTTCAGCACATTCTCTCCAACACTTCTAATTTTCCACTTATTTTAAAAGTAGCAATTCTATTGAGTGTGAAATGAGATCTCATTTTAATTTTGATTTGCATTACCTAACAGCTAATGATGTTGACTATCTTTTCCTGTGCTTTTTTGGCCATATGTAAATCTTTTGAGAAATTTTTATTCAAGTCTTTGCTGTTTTAAAAAATTGGTCAATTTTCTTTTTATTGGTGAGTTGTAGGATTTCTTTTTATATTCTGGATATTAAACCCTTTTCAGAGATGTGCTTTCCAAATATTTGGGGAGGAGTCTCCCTTTAAGATACTTTTCCACTGCTCAGTGATAAAGACCACCTAAGGGTTAGAAATGATTTCAAGGTTCTTCTTTGTCTTAATGCTCAAATTAAAGCTATGTCCATTGAATCATCTAAATATTTTGAAATAAAAATTGGGCCTTATTGTTAGCCCATGGGCATCTGCCTTGGATATAATACCAGCTCTGGATGAGGAGGTCTTCTTTTATGTTTTCTTAAAGTGAATAGTGAAGGGGCTTGGAGTGTTTAGTGAAACTAGCCCATTGTCTCCCTGTTGTTGATTTTTTCCTTCATTGGCTCAGAGTCTTTAGTGATTTGGAGTCCTTAACAATACCTATCTTTTGTCCTATTTTCTGTGGAGTTACTCTTAATTCCAGTCCCTTGTTGAATACCCATAGCAACTGATCAGCGACTGAGTCTCCCTTCTAGCAAATAAAATCTTTAAGAGTGCTTTAATTTCTAGACTGGTAAAATTTCTGGTTTGGGTTACAGTATCCTCCACATCCAAGGATTGTTTCTCATTTTATATCTTGTTAGAAAAAATTCTAGTGGTGAGGGGAATCCCTCTGCCCTGCCTCATGTTCTACTACCTCTCTTCAGGGTGTCCCAATTGATCCCAGAGAGATTATGGTACTCAGCCAAAGATGGGACCCTCTATAACCTATGGTGTCAGGAAACAAAAAGTGACAGCAGCAAAGACAGAAGCAACATAAGATTTGCTTACTCCTTCATCCATTTGGGCAGTTGGTTGCCATATTATCCCAATCAGGTGTACACCCCCTTCTTATATATCTGACAGGATATATATTCCCTAAATCAAGGATGGCATAATACATTTGGGTAAGGCCTGGCAGACAACTCAGACAGGATTTAGCAATGGAGGATGTCATCTCAATACAATGCTGTCCTTGGGCCTTTGGGTGATTTGGCACACAGCCCATGGTAGAGAACAGACCTGGGAACATACTCTCTTGAATTTTAAGTGGGCCTCAATATCTTTACATAACAATTGCCAATTAATTTACATCAAAATTACACTGGTTCACCCAGTCCTGTATTGCTTTTCAGGAGAGTGATAGAGACCCATTCTCTACTCCCTTTGGCCCTACTAAGGCAAGTAGCTGAATTAAGTAGTTTCCAGGGATCAGGCTCATGCCTCTCTGTAGATACAGAGACCTTTATGAATCCACAATTTGGTGGATTTAGGCAACCTCCTATATCATAAAGAGTAAAGCAAAGCAGTTCCCAAAACTCCAGCAAGCAGTGGGGCTTTCCCAAATGATGCCAGCCACCTGTGACAGCACGTAAAAAATCCCAGAGCAGCCTAAAATCATTCCCCCTCTCTGCCAACAATCAATGTCACATCACCCTGTTTGCTGTGCCAATTGTTTTGGATGTTATGGAAGTTCCTAGGTTGATGAGGAGCAAACTCAGAGCACCAGCAGTTAGAGAAAGCATGAAAGGACATCTTCTTAGATCAAAGGCTCTAGAAGCAAAAAGTGGGAATAAGGGAGCACAGCAGAGAAACATGGGGCTTATCTAACATATTCTTTCATGAGGGTCCATTAAGGAGGGAGTTGCATATGTGGATACCAGCTCTTGACTTCATTGTGGCACAGAAGGGAGAGCTAAGACTTTCCCTCAGAAATTGGTGTTTGTCAGGTTCAAACTATATGGCAATATGAAAAGCAGAAATGAAAAGGGCTGTTTGGGAAGCTGAGGGCAGCTCCTATCATTAAAGCCATGTGGACATATATGCCTTGTTAGTAAATTAAAGAAAATTATAGTAAGTTATCATTCAGAAATGCCAAAGCAAATTTCATAGAAGAACAATCAAAGGAATTTTGGAGAAGTGGCAAAGGAAGTTTGGAGAAGGAACTGTAGAGGATGTTTGGAGAAACTCAATGCACCTCATCACCCAAACCATGTAGATGTACAGGCCTTGCTAGTTTCAGTTAGGCACAGGGCAAGGGTAACTGGGGTGGTCCTTTGAAATACAGATGTATGACTAGGCCAGGTAGGAGGATGAGGTATCAAAAATATAATTTCTTTTTTGCCATTACAGTAATGAATATTAATTAAATAAAAATCATTCACAAATCAAGACATGGCATTTATATCCAAATTTTAATACATAAAGCCTATTATTAGTCAAAACATTGGTTGCCATTTTTGAAATGATTCTCTCTAAGGTTCCATTTCTAAGAATAGATCATATTTTAACAGTATTTAATTCCAGATTATTCCACATGATGTTATTTGACTAAAGTGAGCAAAAGTAAGGAATGTGGATTTGAGAGCTAATGTGTATATATATATATATATGTGATTACAACATCATTTTATCTACCACAAGTACCAGTAACATCCCATTTACAGACTGGTCCTATAGCCTTAGAATATACTATATTCTTAGTATAGTGTATAGTATAGTATAGTATAGTATAGTATAGTATAGTATAGTATAGTATAGTATAGTATAGTATAGTATAGTATAGATTATGCTTGTAGGGAGCATAGCCGTGGCCAACACACATGTCAGAATTCAAAAATAACCTCTGTTGCTCTCAACACAAACACTTAAGTTTTGTTTTGTTTTGTTTTGAATTGTTTTTTTTTGTTTTTTGTTTTTTGTTTTTTGTTACTGCAAATAGCCTGGTTGTCATTTACTGACACAATGACAAAAATTTTCCAAAGTAAAAGTACCAATTTATGAAAACAAACCAGTATAATATAAGCATTTCTGCAGTTCCACATTCACATTGGCAATTTGTCCTTCCATATTTTTATTTCCAATATATATACTAAATTTATAACAATACTTCAATATAGTTATGCTTTTTATTTTCCTTCAATACTAATGTTGCAGAAATGCTGAATTGAAGAAGAAATATATAAGGTAGAAAATTTCCATCTGGACCTGCTCTCCATACCCCTCTCACTCAGACCCATACAGCTTAGGAGTTACCCAGAGGCAGCAGCCCAGGTCCGTCCCACCACAGAGGCAGAGTATAGAGTCACATACAACGCCATGTTAGAACCCCATGTATATACAGACCCAGGGACCTAAGTCCACAGAGACCTAGGGTAGAACACAAGCCTCTAAGTCATACTGGACACAAAAGTATCCTGGAGAGGGTGAGAGAGAGAGACTGTGGAAGAATTGTTGGCAAGAGGTTTACTAACTCAATACTGTTTCTGTTGACTAGACATATATACCTGGAGTGACACACTTTTATGTGGAATGATAAAAGGACTGAAAGAATATTTGAAGAAATAATGGCTGAAAATTTCCCAATCCTTATGACAGACATAAGTATTAATATCCAAGTAGAACAACTTGCTCCAGATGGAATAGTCAAAATAAACCTATTCTGAGAGACATGTTATTAAGAATGTCAAATGACAGAGATAAAGAGTGAATTGTCAAAGCAGCAAGAGAAAAGCATTTTAGCACATACAAGGGATGCTCAATAAGACTAAGTGCCATTTTCTCATCAGAAACAATGCAATGAGCAGACAGTGGTATTTGATATATTTAAGATACTGAAAGCCAGTAAAGAATTCTTTATCTGTCAAACTTCAAGAATCGGGGTGAGTTTAAAGTTTTCACAGATAAAAAGAACCTGACAGAGTTTGTCACCAAGAGAACAGCCTTAGAAGAACTAAAGGAGTGCTGCAGCCTGAAATAAAGGGAAAAAAAGAGAGAAAGGATTTAAGAAGATTATAGAAATGAAGATTACTAGAAAGTTTAACTAACAAGGTAAAAAGAAAGACAATGAAAAGCCAAAGGATAAAATGGTCAAAGGGTATATGACCTTTACAGTAATAACATGGAATGTTAATGATGGAACTCTTCAGTGAGATGGAAGGTCATTCCAGAGGTTATGCTTATGCGTGACTCAGCAGGATTCATTGACTGTCAAAGTAAATACTACATCAAATAGAAGAGCTCCTGAAGGCTCTGGAGACATCCAGACACTGTAGTCAGGGCAGATAGCTCAGGAGTCTGGTGCTTTGCCAGTGTGCCCTACTTTGGAATTTATGCTTCCCAGTGTTGGACTCAGTTGTGGTTTCCCTACACATGGCTCTTCTGGCCCTTCTATTTGAACCTATAATTAGTAATAGAGTTGATAGGTTTATGTCCAAGAGACTTAAATCTTTGGGATATACATCTGCCAGCTGGGCCCTGAATCTCAATGGAGTTGGAACACCTACTCTCTAGTTCACTGGACTCATTCAGGACAACTAACAAGGAAATGATGAAGGACAAAACCCAACCCAAGGAACATAAAGAGTCTACAATGGTGAGAAAGAAATTCCCATCCATCTGCCCTATAGGATCAAAGTCCCCTCTCAATTACAGGTGGAGTGGGCATTATCATCCCTGAATCCTCAGGATTGGGAATGAACTATGGACTATAATAGACTTACTGATATTCTACTATAGATATATTGTGATTCTAGCAATGGAAGAACTTATGTCATTGATGTGGACACAGTGGCTACTGAAGGTTCTGATGGCAGGGAAAGAAAAAAATAAGTGTAATAAGGAAGCATTTTCAGGACTTGGGAATTGTCCTGAATGACATTGCAATGGCAGAAACAGACAATTATATATCTTGCCATAACCTACAAAATTGTGCGGGAGAGAGTGTAAACCACAGTGTTAACTATAATCCATGCTTAGTAGAAATGCTCCAAAATGTGTTCATCAATTTTAATGAATGTACCACACAAATGAAGAATGTTGTTAATGTGGGAAATTGTGGGAGGTGTAGGGAGCAAGATATATGGGAGTCCCCTATATTTTTTAATGTACAATGTATGTAATCTAAGTATCTTTTTTAAAAAATTAAATAAAATTAAATTAACAAAACCAAACAAAACAAACAAACAAAAAAGCAAACACTGGCAGAAAGAATAAAATATATGAGATATCTATATGCTGTCTACAAGAAACATAAATTAGATGCAAGGATTAAAGTAAGTTAAAAGGGAAAGTTGGAAAAATATATTTCATGTGAATAGTAACAAAAAATGAGCTGGAGTAGCTACACTAATATCAGAAAAAATAAATTTTAAATGCAAAACTGCTATGAGACAAAAAAATACAATATATATTAATAAAAGGACAATTCACCAAGAAGTATTATCTATAATAAATATTTATGCACTGTAGCAGTTTTATATTATTTATGAATTCCAAAAAGACATATAGATTATGTTTGTAAACTTGTCTGTCTCTCTGGGTGTGATACCCTTTAATTGTATTAAATTCAAAGATTTTATGTTTACTTTATTAAATTAAGATTAGGGCTTTGATTCAACCACATAAATACGGCATGGCCCAGAGTTGAGTGTTCACCCCCTTGGTGGGCTATATAAATGGACACTCACTCAAGAATTCACACAGAGGAAGACACAGGAGAAAAGGGAGAGCTCCACAGATATGAGAGGAAAGAAATTTGTCAGCTTTGATCCTGCGGCTCGGGGAAGAGAGATGAGCCAATTGCCTGATAGATAACAGCTGATCTTTTAAAGAGACCAGAGCAGCTGAGCCTGGAAAGAAATGAGCCATTTGCCAGCCTCTAGCTGAGATCAGAAGAAGCTGGGACTAGAGAGCCTTAACAGGAAGAAGGAAGGCTGAGCCCTCATAGAGATCTGCAACCATCTTTGGTGAGAAAGTACCTCTTATGGTATCTTAAGTTGGTCTCCTTAGGGCCTTGTAACTGTAAGCTTCTATCCCAAATAAATACCCTTTATAAAAGCCAACAGATTTCTGATACTTGACATCAGCACCCCTTTGGCTGACTAATACCTGCAATAAACCAGTGTTCCCCAAAATATATCCAGACATCTAGACAGAACATTTAGACAGAACGTTTAGACAGAACATCAATAAAAAAACAGAGAACTTAAAAAAATATGATAAATTAACTAGAATTAAAAATCATATATATAAAATTTCACCTCAAAAATCAGGATATACATTCTGATGAAGTGTTCATGGATCATTCTCCAGGATAGATGACATGTTGAGCCAAAAAGTAATTCTCGATAAATTCACAAAGATTGAAATTATACAAAGCAATTTATAATATCATAAAGGAATGAAGCTGGAAATCAATGAGTCAGGGAATGGGAAAATTCACAAGTATATGATGTTTAAGCAGAACACACATAAACAAATAGTGGATAAAAAATAAACTGCAAGAAAATCAATAAATATTTCAAAATGAATGAAAATGAGAACACAAAATTTCAAAACATATGGGATGAACTAAATGCAGTGTTGAAAGGGAAATTTGTAGACCTAAATTCTTTCATTAAAAAAGAAGAAAGAGATAAACCAAAGATAAATCTTCCACACCTAGAAGAACCTAAAAAGAAGAGCAAATGAATCCCAAAGCAATAGAAGGAAAAAAATAACAAATTTTCCAGCAAAAATAAATGAAATTGAGAACAACAACAAAAAAAACATAGAATCAACAAAATCAAAACTTGATTCTTCAAGATCAATAAAATTGCCAAAGAGTTAGCTAGACCAACAAATTAAAAATAGAGAATTTACAAATAAATAAAATCAGAAATAAGAGGGTGTGGCATTATTAATTATCACACAGAAATAAGATTATAAGAACTATGAACAAATGTATGTCAAGAAATTAGACAACTTAGATGAAATGGACAACTTCCTAGAAACATACAAACAACCTACACTGATAAGACAAGAAATAGAAGACCTCAAAAAACTAAGCACAGGTAAAGAGTTTGAAACAGTCATCCAAAACCTCTCAGGAAAGAAAGCCCCAGGTGAATTCACAGGTGAATTCTAACAATCATTTCAAGAAGACTAAGTACCAAACCTGGTCAAACTTGAAGAGCAATTAATACTACTTAACTTACTCTGTGACTTCAACATCACTCTCATACCAAAGGCAGATAAAGGTAATATGAGAAAAGGAAAATAATTACAGATCATTTTTCTAATGAATATAAATGCAAAATTTCTTAACAAAATAATTGCAAGTACAATCCAACAGCAGATTAAAAGAATTATACATCAGAATTATGTAGAGTTATCCCAGGCATGCAAGGGTGATTCAAAACAAGAAAATGAATTAATGTAAATCACCATATTAACAAACCAAGGGAGAAAATCACATGATCATCTCTATTGATGCAGAAAAATCATTTGACAAAATGTAGCATACAATCTTGATGTGAATACTTAGAAAGATATGAATAGAAGGAAACTTCCTCAACATCATACTGGGTAAATATGACAAACCTTCAGCCAACTTCGTACTCAATGTTGAAAGCCTGAAAGCTTTCCCTCCAAGACTGGGAAAAAGACAAAGATGACAAGTGTTACCACTGTTACTCAATATTGTACTATATGTTTAACTAGAATAATTAGGTAAGAAAAAGAGATAAAAAGAATATACCCAAAAATGTAAAACATAAGGAAGAACTCAGGAAACAATTTCCATTTAAAATAGCATATAAAAGAATCGAAGGTCTTGGAATGAATTTAATCAGGTATGTAAAGTTTCTGTCCTCAGAAAACTACACAACATTGCTAAAAGAAATTAAAGAAGACCTAAACAAATTGAAAGATATTCGTGTTCAAGGATTGTAAAACAAAAGATAGTAAAATTGCCAATTCTACCCAAATTGATTTACTTATTCAATGCAATCTCAATAAAAATTTCCAATAGTGAATTTTGCAGAAAAGGAAAATTCAATTAATAAATTTATTTAGTAGGGAAAGGGACACTGAATTCACAAAAATATCTTTAAAAAGTACCATGAAGTCTGTGGACTCACACTTTCTGACTTTAAAGTTCTCACAATTTCCATTCATTTCCAAAATTTACAAACAACCTTTTAACCAAACCCTAACCCTCAGCTTTCCATTCTCTACTGTCATTCTATTTTCTTGTGACCTATATTCTAATTATTAATTTAATGATTTTTACATAATATATTTAGTTCATAATAGTGCAATGCTAGAATATTTGTCCTTTTGTGTCTGGCTTGATTCACTCAACATAATGTCCTCTAGCTTCTTCCATGTTGTCATATGCTTCACAAGTTCATTTCTTCTTACCACTTCATAATATTCCATCATGGTTATACAACACAATTTGTTTAATCATTCATCATTTGATAGACACCTGGGTTTTTTCCAACCATTGGCAATTGTGCATAACCTTGCTATGAACATCAGTGCACCAATGTCTGTGTCACTGATCTCAGGTATTCTGTGTATATGCCTCGTAATGGAATTGCTGGGTCAAATGGCATGTCTGTGTTTAACTTCCTCAGGAACTACCAAAGAGTCCACCAGAGTGGCTGTAGCATTCTACATTCTCACCAACAGTGAATAAGCATTACTATTTCTACAAAATTTATTTTTCTACTTTTTTAATAATGGACAGTCTAATAGGTGTGAAATGATATCTCATAGTAGCTTTTGTGGGTTTTTTTGGTTGTAGTTCTTTTTTTTTTTTGTAAATGTAAATATATTTATTTCTTCATGTACATCGACCAACATTATATTTGGAGTACCTGTAAAAACAATTATGTGCTATTATTTTTACATTTCTTTTACTGTCATTAAAATAGTACATGGAACACATGATTTATTGGGATATTTAAATAAAACTCTAGATATCATTATTTTACCTTGGAAAGAAAGAGATAACAATGGAACCATAGTCTGTTCTTCCACTTTAGGGCATTCCCGAGGAACTGACACTCTCACAATCTTGCTATTTCAATTCAAGAAATGCATCAATTTGGGATGGATTACATTCTTTCTCCGGTTTGTATGGACTAACAGCTGAACCACAATGTTCCTAAATATGTTGTACTAGTTGTCCAGATTGATTATTGTATAACCTGTATTTTATAGAAAAAGACTTCACTAAAAGTTACCATGAGGTAAACTCTCCACCAGATGCTAGATGACAAACAAGGTGTTTAAGTGGAGAGACTCTTCTAGACCCTGTACCTTCCCTGTGTTGATGTAATCTGCACTTACATTAGTTTATATTCATTGATTGGGACTTTGGAAGCTGTATCTGTATCCAAGGGCTTTTTTTTTTTCTTTCTTTCTTTTTTATTCTGTTTTTATTTTTTATTTTATTTATATTTTAAAGATGCTTAGATTACATAAATGTTACACAAAAATTACAGGTCTTACCATATTCCCCACCTTCCACACCTCCCATAGCATCCCACATAAAACATCTTTCATTAGTGTGGCACATCACCTGCAATGGATATACACATCCTGGGATTTTGCCATTAAGCATGGACCATAGTTCACATTGTAGACCACACTCTCTTCCACACAGTTCTACATGGTATATGCTGATGTAAAATGGACTATATCTGTCATTGTAATGTCACTCAAGATAATTCCCAAGTCCTGCAAAAGCCCCTGTATTACAACTGCTTCTTCCTTCCCTGAACCGAAAGCATCTATTGGCCACTGGCTCCACCTCACTTTTATAATTTCTTCCATTGTTTGAATCACAATATGTCTACAACAGAATACCATTAAGTCCACTCTAGTCCATAGCACTTCCCCCAATCCTGAGGAGTCTGGGATGGTGATGTCCACTCCACCTCCAAGTGAGAGTAGACTTAAATCCCATGGATATGGTGGATGGGATTATCCTGCCTGCAGGTGCAGGCTCTCTCCATTCCCTGGGATGGCTGTTGTCCATCATTGTCTCCTCACAAGGTGACTTTGGTGAGTCCATTGAGCTGTAGAGTAGGAGTTGCAGCTCCACTGAGATTCCAGGCACAGCTGGCACATGGGCAGGCCAGAGGCTCCAGTCTCTGGAACTATACTTACAAACTCCAGCATCACATATAGATTTGAATAGAAGGGACTGATGGACCATGTGCAGGGAGGACTTATTTGAGTCCAACTCTGCCACTCTCAGGAGCACAGATTCCAAAGTAGAGCACACTGATAATGCATCAATCTCTCGAGCTATCCCCTCTTATATAAGACCTGGGTGTCTCCAGAGCCCTCAGGAGCCCTTCTATATGGGGTGATATCCACTTTGGTGTTCTATGAGATCCTACTGAAGTGTGCATAAGCGTTACCTCTGGGATGACCTCCTGACTCTCTTTGAACTCTCTTAGCCACATGAACTCATTTGTCTTTACGTTTTCCCCATTTTATTAAAGGTCTTTTTCCAGTC
>JAKSZT010041089.1:404120-416775 GCA_026826555.1 Tolypeutes matacus | reverse complement strand
AAATATCCTCTCTCAATCTTTGCAAATTAGCTGTTTTCTGGGGCATTCCTTCAGCAATTAGCCTAGCTGCCTACAATTCTGCCTCACCCTTCTCTTCCTTTTTGTGCAAAGCCCAAGGATTAGTTAGAGGCACAAACTAGGCTTCTCTGTGGTTTATTTTATTTTATTTTAAAGATTTATTTTTATTTATTTATCACCCCCCCTTGCTGCTTGTGCTCGCTGTCTGCTGTCTGTGTCCATTCGCTCTGCGTTCTTCTGTGTCTGCTTGTCTCCCTTTGTTGCATAATCTTGCTGCACCAGCTCTCCACAGGCATGGGCAATCAGCTCTCTGTGGCTCAGGCCAGCTAGCTTTCACCAGAAGTCCCTGGGAAACGAAACCGGGGCCTCCCACATCGTAGACGGGAGCCCAGTCAATTGAGCCACATCCGCTTCCCTCTGCTATTTTTAATGTATGTGTGTCAAGCCCTAATGATGGGTTTTCACTCCAGTTTTCTCAGTATATATGGTAATACTTCAAAACCTTTATTCTTCCAAGCATCATCCTCCTCAGCTTCATCATTCCCAGGATTTTGTGCATGTGCCAATCTCCCTGTCTTCCATTGCTTGTCCCAAGTTTAAAAGGGAGGTTATCTTTAAATGCTTCTGACAGTTGCTTCCCAGGAAGTCAATCAAGTATCATGGGGTTAAAAGAAAGGCAAGTCTAAGCACTGGCCCCTCAAGGAAATACCATAAAAGTCAATTAACACAAACACAATTTTTTGAGATCCATGTCCATTTTCTACCCATGGCAACTTCAGACTGCTCTAAGGAACACATATCGCAATATACATAACCTCTGATAAATTGAGGAATGATAGTTGTTAGATGTGTAAGCAAAAATGGCAATGCATTCTCAGCAAAATTTCACAGCTTCGTTCATGATTATACATTCCTCCATTTACATAAGTTTTTTTTTATTAAGCTCTATAATTTTGAAAAAAATTAATTCTTATTGGTTTTCAAGCTTAATGGCTATTTCAGTATAGAAACTTACTCTTTGAGCTCCCTACTCTGCCATTTTTTATGGCATCACTGAGAAAAAGTTTTGATATGTTAGTGAATCAAATGGAATTCTCATAAATTATTGGTGAGAGTGTAAAATGTGACATCCACTTTAAAAAATGATCTGGTAGTATGCACTAGAGAAAAACTTATATCTACTTAATCATGCAGCAATTTCTCTCTTAGTTATATGCTTAAGAGAAATGAGAGCTTATGTCCACCAAAAGAACACAAAACAATTCTAAATAATTCATTTTCCCAGTAGCCACAGTCTGATAAGAAACAATTGCCCACTCTCAAGGGAACTGATAATAAATTGTAAATTATTAATATAGTAGAAAAACCTTATATATGGAAAAGGAAAACCATTGAAACAACTCCTCAAACAGTCAAATAGACGTTGTGATGAGTAAAATAATTCAACTACAACAGAGAACAAACTGTATGATGCATTTTATTAATTTCAAGATTAGTCAAAATAATGAATTACAGAAGTTAAAATAATGAATATTTATAGGGGGTATTGAAATGTGAGGAAATTAAGATAAATTCAGATACACAAAAACAGACAATTTCATGCCAACATCCCAGTAGTACATGAAATGTGAACAGATGCTCCACAGGTTGAAGGAAAACCATCATAGATGGAAGCACTGGAAGAGGAAGGGATAAAGGACAATGACCATCCTAAGGAACAGAGAGAGTCTGTAACTGCAATCAAGACAGTCCCATCCATCTGTCCCATGGTATCTAAGCCCTTTTCAATTAGAGGTGGATTGGACATCACCATCCCAGAATTCTCAGGATTGGGGAATGAACAATGGACTAGAGTAGACTTACTGTTTTTCTACTATAGACCTATGGTGATTCTAACAATGGAAAAACTTTTATCATTGTGTGGAAGTAGTGACCACTGGAGGATCTGAGGGAGGGGAGAGGCAAAAACAGGTGTAATATGGGGGCATTTTTGGAACTTGGGAATTCTCCTGAATGATATGGCAATGACAGATACAGACCATTATTTATCTTGTGAAAATATACAAATTGTGCAGCAGACAGTGTAAACTACAATATAAATTATAATCCATGCCTAGTGGTGATGCTCCAAAATGTGTTCATCAATTTTAACAAATGTACCACACCAATGAAGGATGTTGCTAATATGGGAAAATATGCAAGGTGTAGGGCGCAGGGCATATGAGAATCCCCTATATTTTTTATGTTACATTCATGTAATCCAAGTATGTTTAACATAATCAAAGAATTATTTGAATAGTCACTCAAATGGTAAATACATGGGATCTAGGATATGGGTAAGTTAAACTGATTGTAAATAGCTAAAGATGGATAAAGAAATCTATAGTGTATAATAACAATATAAGACTTATCTTTGTACCACCAAAAGCTATAAAAGGAGAAAAAAGTAAAAGGAAAATATCTTTTATCAATCCAATAGAAGAAAAATTGAATGAAGAAGAGATGGGATAAATAGTAGACAGAAACACAAAATGTTTCAATAGTTACATTAAATGTAAATAACCTGAATAATCCAATTAAAAGAAAAAGATTGCTAACATGGAGTAAAATTACATGTGTCTTACATAGAATATAAAGCAATGGCCTTTCTGTTGAAAGGAAAATGTTATTTGAAATATATACAGACAGTATACATTGAATATGAATTCGAAACCAAACCAAAACCTGATGTGATCATATGGCTGCATTCTTATCAAATAGAATATACCTGAAGACAAAATATATGGCTCAATATTAATGTTATTTTTATCATGATAGACAAACCAATGTTAAATTTATGTTCACCTACTATAATAGCTTCACATTATACAATGCTTAACATGATCCATCAAAAAGGAGAATTTCAAAATCCAAAATTATGGCTGGATATGTTTATACAATTCAGCCAGTGTAATAATCATGTGATAACCACAAGGAAAGCTATAAGAGTTTTTAACAGTATTGTTGACTAACTCCTAATAGTTCAGAATGTACATTCAGGTGTATGTTGAGTAGTTTGAACTCATAAAGTGTGTGCTGTCTGAGCACAGTTGAATTAAACAGGAAATTAATGACAGAAAAGTACATAGCACCCTTAAGAAGCGTGTAGATGCTTTCTATTTTGCTAACAGGATTGGAATGACGCACTCATACCATCATTATGATTACTGAACAATATTTATTGTAGCACTTCTTAATATGCACTCTGTGCCAGTTAATAGTCTAAATGACTCACAAGTTCCGTTTAGTCCTACTCTGAAGTGGCACATGATGGTGGACACTGTAGTTAATGTGCTTACAGGTGGAGAAACTGAGGAAGCAGCAATAAACTAATGTGATGATGATCATCCACCTTATAGGTCACTGTGCTGGGCTCTGTCACCAAGCATATATATGCTTTGGACAATTACAGAAAGACTGTTTTGCCACTTACCCATTAGTAATAACATGAGTTTGTTCTAACTAATGAACACTACTCCATTCTTGAGAGGAAAACCCTGAGAATGAGTAGGAAATCTTTGTGTCCTCTGATTGGGCTGAGGCAAGATTTGTGTCTCCTAATCTGTTTTTTGGTGTCTAGGATCCACAGCCATTTCTTCTTAAGAGCCCTCAGAATATTAGAGGAACTGTGATTTTCTTTCTGTTTAAGTAATTGTCCCTTTAATCTTCACCAATTCTTGCATATGCTCAAATACACTAATATATCTTTATAATAAAAGTTCTTTCCAGGGACAGATTTTTCTTGGGTCCTGTATCCTAAACATTCTAATACCAATTATCTCACTGAAATTTCCCATGGGCACTAGCTATTATTGGTGCCAATGCCAGTGTTCCCAGGGGATTTCTCTGATACCATTGGAGATACCCATTTGGAAATAAAACTTAACATGAAAGCTATTGTTACAACGGAAAGGTCCAGTCTAGATGTTATTCAGCTCTACTAAATACTCTCACTCATCCTTGCCTGCAGGAACCTTTTCACGAATCCTGAGTTGTCGATCCAGGGTAAGAAAAACAAAATTAGCTTCTAAGAGTTTGTTGTTTTAAAATGTTTTTTTTTCTGTGCCTTCCCTTCACTCCATAATTCACTTCTATTTCTTTCCTGTACTGCTCACTTGATTTTTTGAGAAAAATTCTCAAGGGGACGATTATAAAAAATATAAATATGGAAGGTACTAATACAATGAGACAAACAACAACTACTTTCGTTTTATTCAATGCATTAAAAAACTCAGTTAAAGCAGTTTTAGCAGAATTAAAAGTTGTTCATGGAAGCAAAGATTGAACTGATTGCAGCACCAGATGGAGCAGGGGCAGGAGCAACTATGTACACTGAAATTTTGAGGAGATCCCATTTATCTATTTTTTCTTTTGCCACTCCCGTTTTGGGTGTGAAGTTCATGAAACCACTTCCTATTAAAAGGTCCTATAGATGCTTCCCTACATTATCTTCCCAGGTCTTTATGGTCTTGGCTCTTATATTTAGATCTTTGATCCATCTTGAGTTGATTTTTGTATAAGGTGTGAGATGGTGTTCCTCTCTCATTCCTTTGGATATGGATATCCAGTTCTCCAAGCATCACTTGTTGAAGAGCCATTCTCTCCCAACTGAGTGGGCTTGGTAGCCTTGTCGAATATCAGATGACTGTATATCAGAAGATTTATATCAGAACTCGCAATTCAGGTCCTTTGGTCAGTATGTCTATCCTTGTGCCAATACCATGCAGTTTTGACCATTGTAGCTTTGTAGTATGTTTTAAAGTCAAGTAGTGTGATACCTCCAACTTCATTTTTCTTTTTCAATATGTCTTTGGTGATTTGGAGCCACTTACCCTTCCAAATAAATTTTGTAGTTAGTTTTTCCAGTTCCTTAAAAAGTGATGTGTTGATTTTAATTGGGATTGCATTAAATCTGTAGATTAGTTTGGGTAGGATAGACATCTTGATGATGTTTATTCTTCCTATCCATGAACAGGAAATATTCTTCCATTTATTTAAGTCCTCTTTGATTTCCTTTAACAGTGTTGTGTAGTTTTCTGTATAAAAGTGCTTTACATATTTAGGTAAATTTATTCCTAGGTATTTGACTCTTTCAGTTGCTATTGTAAATGGTATTTTTTTTCTTTAATTTCCTCCTCAGATAGCTCATGATTGGTGTACAGAAATGCTACTGTTTTTTGAGCATTGATCTTATAGATTGCGACTTTACTGAATTCATTTATAAGTTCTAGAAGTTTTGCTGTAGATTTCTCAGGGCTTTCTATGTATAGGATCAGGTCATCTGCAAATAGTGAAATTTTTACTCCTTTTCCAATTTGGATGACTTTTATATATTTTTCTTGACTCAGTGCTCGAACAAGTACTTCTAAGACAATGTTAAGTAAGTGTGGAGATAGTGGGCATTCTTGTCTTGTTCCCGATTCCAGAGGGAAGGCTTTTAAGATTTCACCATTGAAGATGATGTTAGCTTTGGGTTTTTCATATATACTCTTTATCATGTTCAGAAAGTTTACTTCTATTCCTATCTTTTGCAGTGTTTTTATCAGGAAAGGATGCTGTATTTTGTAAAATGCTTTTTCTGCATATATAGAGATGATCATGTGATTTTTTTCTTTCAATCTGTTTATGTGGTGTATTACATTGATTGATTTTCTTATGTTGAACCATCCTTGAATACCCAGAATGAAACCCAATTGGTCATGATGCATAATTCTTTTGATATGTTGTCGAATGCGATTAGCAAGTATTTTGAATGCAATTAGCAATAAGATTTTAGCTTCTAGATTCATTAGAGAAATTGGTCTGTAATTTTCTGTTCTTGTGGTATCTTTGTTTGGCTTTGGTATTAGGGTAATGTTGGCATCATACAATGAGTTGGGCAATGTTCCTTCTACTTCTATTTTTTGGAAGAGCTTAAGCACAATTGGTGTTAGCTCTTTCCAGAATGTTTGGTAGAATTCAGCTGTGAAGCCATCTGTTCCTGGGCTCTTCTTAGTTGGGAGGTTTTTGATAATCGAGTCTATCTCTTTACTTGTAATTGGACTATTGAGTTCATCAATTTCTTCTTTTGTCAATGAAGGCTGTTTGTGAGGTTCTAGGCATTTGTCCATTTCCTGTAAATTACCATTCTTGTTGGCATATAATTTTTTCAAAGTATCCTCTTATGATACTCTTTATTTCTGTGGGGTCAGTACTGATATCCTCTTCTTCATTCCATATTTTGTGTATTTGCATCTGCTCTCTATTTTTCTTCTGGCTAAGTGTCAATTTTATTGATCTTCTCAAAGAATCACCTTTTGGTTTTGTTTATTTTTCTAGTGCTTTCTTATTTTCGATTTCACTTAGTTCTCCTCTAATCATTTTTATTTCCTTCTTTCTACATCCTTTGGGGTTAGTTTGTTGTTGTTTTTCCAATTCCTCCAGGTGTGCAGTTAGGTCTTCAATTTTAACTCTGTCTTCTTTTTTAATATATGCATTTATGGCTATGATCTTCCCTCTAAGTACAGCTTTCCAATTTCATTCCATTGTTGCCAGAGAAATTACTTGTATAATCTCAATCTTTCTGAATTCATTGAGAGTTGTTCTTTGGCCTAGCAGGTGGTCTATCTTGGAGTATCATCCATGTGCACTTGAGAAGAATGTATATCCGGCTGTATTTGAGTGTAGTGTTCTGTATATGTCTATTAAGTCCATGTCTTCTAATGTATTATTGAGACTCTTTGTTTCTTTATTGATTCTCTGTCTAGATGTTCTGTCTAATGGTGATAATGTTGTATTAAAGTCCCCCACTATAATTGTAGAGGCATTTATTTCTCCACTTAGTTTTTCCAGTGTTTGACCTCATGTATTTTGAGGCACACTGTTTAGGTGCATAAATGTTTATGATTGTTCTCTTTACTTGAAAGATTACTCCTTTTACTAATACATAGTGTCCATCTTTGTCTCTTACATTAGCTTTGCATTTAAAATCTATTTTGTCAGATATTAGGATAGCTACGCCTGCCCCTTTTTGGTTATTGTTTGCTGTATAATTGTTTTCCAGCCATTCACTTTCAGCCTCCTTGAATCCCTGGGTCTAAGTTGGGTTTCTTGTAGACAGCATATAGATTGATCATATTTCCTTAACCATTCTGCCAACCTGTGTCTCTTCACTGGTGAGTTTAATCCATTAACATTCAGTCTTATTATTCTCAACAAATTTCTTACATCAGCCATATTTTCTTTTTGGTTTATATATGTCATATGTTGTTTTTATTTCTCTTTTTGTATTTTTAGTTGTTCTTACACTCTCCTCACACTCTCTCTCTCCTGTTTTTTCCTTTCAATCTGGAAAACTTTTTAGTATTTCTTGAAGTACAGGTTCCTTATTGGCATACTATCTTAATTTCTGTTTATCTGTCAAGGTTTTGAACTCTCCATCATTTTTGAATGCCAGTTTTGCTGGGTAGAGAATTCATAGCTGGAAGTTTTTTTTCTTTTAGTACTTTGACTATATTATACCACTGTCTTTTTGCCTTCATGGTTTCTGATGAGAAATAAGCACTTAATCTTATTGTGCTTCCCTTGTATGTGGTGGTTTTCTTTTCTCTTGCTGCCTTGAGTATTTTTTCTTTTTCTTGAGCATTGGACATTTTGATAATTATAAGTCTTGGAGTAGGTCTGTTGGGATTTATACTGTTTGGGGTGTGCCATGCTTCCTGGACATATACATCCATCTTCCTCAATAGGGTTGGGAAACTTTCAGATATTATTTCCTTCAGCACTCCTTCTGTTCCCTTTCCCTTCTCTTCTCCTTCTGGGATGCCTGAATGCATATGTTTGCATGTTTTGTGTTGTTGGTTAAATCCCTAATTCCCTGCTGGATTTTTTCTATCTTTTCATCTATCTGTTCTACTATCTGTTTGATTTCAGATGTAGTGTCTTCTACATCACTAATTCTTTCTTCTGCTTGTTCAAATCTGCTGTTATGTGATTCCAGTGTCTTTTTTAATTCTTTGATTGTGCCATTCATCACCATCATATCGGTTATACTTTTATGTATGTTTATAATTTCTTCAGTATGTTTTCCCAGTGTCTTCTTTATATCCTTAATCTCTTCCTTCGCTTCATTTAGTTTGTCCATTATATTTGTTTGGAGAGATTTAATTAGTTGTTCGATGTTCTGCATCATTTCCTGGTGCTTAGTTTGTTCATTGGACTCATCCATGTCTTCCTGTTTCTCAGTATGGTTTGTAATTTTTTGTTGCCCTTGGGTCATCATTTTATCTTGATGGGTTTATTCAGTTGATTAACTTCTCTCTCTGCTCTAGGGTTTTATTTAGCTAGTGGTTCTATTTGAGTGTTAAGTTTTCTCTTTGACACATTGTTCTTCTTGTTCCATTTCCTTGCTTTACTCTATGCTCCCTTGAAGGAAAACTATCAGGGCCCAAGGAATTGAATAAGGTAAGAAAGGAAAAAGGATAATAGTAATATTGATAAAAGTTAGAGGAGGGGCTTTATAAGACTTAGTAAATGAATATTTAACTCAAGCAGGCAGTGTAGAGTAATAGGAAAAAACAAGTGGTATACCTACAATGGAATGGGAAACTAAATAGAGTAAAATATATAGAATGATTTAAAATGCCAGGATGATGAGGAGAGAGAGAAAGAGTAAAAAGAGAGCTGAAAGGAAAAAGTTAATAATAATAATAAAAAAAGAAAACAGAGTAGTCAAGATAGAAATTGACACCCATGAAGTTGTGGACTAATGAAAAAAGGTGGAATGTAAGGATCGCAACAGAAAGCAGAAGGTAGAAAGATGAAGGAAGGAAAAGAGATAACATTGGTAGACAAAATCAACATACACAAAGAATGGGAAATCAAGGAAGAAGAAGCACAGCAAAGAAGAAACAAGCTAGCATAACCTAATTTTAAAAAGATTAGGAAGGGAGCGGAAAGAGGAAAGAAAAGGAAGAAAATAAACAAACAAAGGAAAACCAAACAAACACACAAGCAGTCAAACAAAGCTAAGGAAGAACAGCATTCCTTGGCCTTTGTGGAGTCTCTCAGCCTGCTTGTGTTCATCAACCAATTACCCTGCAGGCTACTTTCTTCAGGTTTTGAGCCAGATTTTAGTGATTAAACTAAGTCAAAATTTTTTTAAAGTAACCTTCTTTTTTTTTTTTTTTTGGAGAAATAAGTGAGCCAAAAGAAGGCCTCTTCTAGACCACCCTCTCTGTCAAGGGGACTCTAAATAGGCTTGTGGAAACTTATCAAACACTTCCCACTGCCTGGCTTCTCTAGGGGAGCTGATACTCTGATACTCATCAGCACAGAATGGTAATATAGGCTGACTTCACCCCCTGTTGAGCCAAGCCTGGTATCACAGGGTGATTAGGTAAATCAGGCTTCCCCAGCAGATTTGTCTCTCCCTTCAGCCTGGTGCTGCTTCAGGATGGCTGGTTTGCTTCCCAACCCTGCAAGGTGGTCCAGATAGCCCAACCCACAGAAAGGAAACCCTTCTCCACCCTCTGCCAGAACCCTCCTTCCCTTGAAGAATGCTTCCTCTCACCGGATTTCCAGCCGGAGTCAAGGGTCATACTAGCCATTTACCCTGAGGGTGGGGCTTAGCTGGCTGGGGAAAAACTCACGATTTTATCTTGAGCAATCCACCTCACTGTACAGCTCCCTCTAGATCAATGTCCCTAAGGTCCTCACTCTGTGGGCTCACAGAACAGACCACTCAGCAGGATCCTGTTCCCACTCAGCTGTCTTCTGTGAGAGAGATTATGAGTGCCCACCTAAACTGATGCCATCTTGCCCCTTCTAGCCTTTACCTACTTTTTAGGTTTGTTTATTTTTTACTAATTGTTGGTTTTCAACTGGATTAATTAAGTGTATTTTATCCTCCCCATTACCTTGTAAATTGTAATTCAATTTCAGATATTTTTGTTTAGGATACATTGTAAACATGTTTAACTCATATACATCTACTTTCATTTGATTTTACACTCCTTCTCAATTAGTATAATAATAATAATACAATAATATACTTTCTGTTATCCCCTCATGGCCCTTAGGCTATTTTTGCCATACATTTGAAACTCTCAATATTTTGTTACTGTTTTTACTAGCCAGAACTTTATCTAGAATATAATGTAACCATCCAGAAATACATTTCTATGAAATTTGATAACATTCAAAAACATTTTGGAAAGAATGTGTTCAGCTGATTCTCCCAATTCATGAAGCCACAAATGAACATGGGACTCAGGATTCAACTATAAAAAAGGCCCTACCCACTCCACCCACCTTCTGTCCCCTTGATAATCCTCTACATGAATCTGTAGCACTGGGCATGATTTGTCTGTTTACATTTCTGTCCCTTTCATGACTAAGTATCTACCACCATCATCAAACCTGATTCTACTCTCTCTGTTCTTGATCTAATTAAATTCTTTTTATTTAACTTAAAGATTAGGCCATGTTCCAGCAATATTAAAAATAATATCTTAAAAATGTATATATATTTAAATATTTAATAAATATACTAATTTGTTTATTCATAAATTTATCATTAAATATATTATATTTTTCCAATTTCAAATGTATAAGATGCTGATTGACTTAAAAAAATTTCTAGGATTGCACATTTCAATAGAAGAAAGAGTTTATAGACGAAGTCATTTTATTTCTGAATTATGTGTGTGTGTGTGTTTTATTATTTTGCCTAATTTTAAAGTTTGTATCTTCAGACACTGGCTTTTCTATGGAATTTATTCATGAATACCTGTCAAAGTATTCAGTAATAACTCATTTTTTTGATGCCCATATCACCCTAACACCAAAGCCACATAAAAGTTGCCACAAGAAACTAAAACAACAGAGCAATTTCTCTGATGAAACTGGAGAGTATAATCCTCAAACAAACACATGCTAATTGTATTCAACAACACATCCAATGAACTATACATCCTGATCAAGTGGGTTTCCTCCCTGGTATGCAAGGATGGTTCAAAATAAGAAAAATCTACAATAAAACCTATAACAAAGCTTCTACAAGATATAAGATCAACATGAAAAAAGTAGTAGCATTTCTGTACACTGATAATGAGAATCTGAGGGGGAGAAAAAAATTCAGTTTACAATAGCAATGAAAAGAAACAAATATCTAGAAATAAAATTGACTAAAGTTGTAAAGAACTTGTACAAAGAAAACTTCACAACATTGTTAAAGTAAATCAAAGAAGACCTAAATAAATGGAAGACTATTTCATGTTCATGGATTGGAAGACTAAACATCATTACAATGTCTGTCTTACCCAAATTGATTTTCAGATTTAATGCAAACCCAATAAAAATTAACAGAGCATTTTTTACTGAACTGGAAAAGCCAGATATGAAATGTATTTGGTAGGACAAGAGGCCCCATACAGCCAAAAACATATTGAAAAAGAAGTTGGAGGCAACCCAAATGTTCATTAACACATGAAATGATTAGCAAATTGTGGTATATGCATACAATGGAATATTACTCAGCCATAAGAAAAAATGCAGTATTAACATAGGAGACAACATGGATGAACCTTGAAGACCATGTGTTCAGTGAAGTATGCCAGTCACTGAAGGACGAATATTACATGACCTTACTGATATGGCCTAAGCCTATTGAGCAGACTCACAGAGCTAGAGTTTGGAAAATAGGTCTTCAGGTGACAGAAAGGGATTAGAGTGGGTGAGCCAATGCTGA
Organism: Tolypeutes matacus; assembly: GCA_026826555.1. Lineage (NCBI taxonomy): Eukaryota > Metazoa > Chordata > Mammalia > Cingulata > Chlamyphoridae > Tolypeutes > Tolypeutes matacus. The sequence continues at coordinate 404,990 of JAKSZT010041089.1, read as the reverse complement.
ATATGGGCAATATCCATGATTACATGGAAGGAGATGGTTTGGCAATGGAGGGGGTTGATGATGGTGCCGGGACATGAGTGGGGGCAATGGTGCTGGAATGTGAGGCTAAGTAGTGGGGGGTTGGAATGGACTATCTATAGAACTGAGGGGAGAACTGGAAGAAAGAACAAGTGAACTCTGGAGATATGTACTTCTGTGGTTAAAACTATAATGGAGAATTTTTTTCGCAAACTTGGAAAGGGAGTGTCACTGGTGAAGGGCATTGGTGGTGGGAGTTTATGTGGAAAAGGGTGCACCTGGAGCATGCTTGTATAGAATATAATGTGTTCATTTTAGCATAGGGTGTTATCTTAGTAAGTGGAGACCCACACAGTAAACAAGAAAATATTAAACTCCCATCTTGGGGAATCCAGCTATATTCTCAAATAGAGGGGCAAGAACATCACCAGTACATAGGCAGCACCCAATAAAAGAAAACAGATATATATGTCAAGCCCTCAATATTAATGCATAACTATGAACCTTATTTTTCAAATATTGAAACTTTTTGGTTGCCATATTTTCCAAGGTGAGGAGGAGCAAGGAATGGGTGTAACATGGGGCATTGTTGGGGTATTGGAATTGTTCTGCATGATCTTGCAATGATGGATACAGGCCATTATACATTTTGTCAACACCTCTAACAGTATAATGGTGCAAATGGTAAACTCTAATGTAAACCATTGACCATGGATAGTAGTGCTTCAATATTTGTTCATCAATTGTAACAAATGTACCATACTCAAGCAGGATATTATTGGTAGGGGAGGATGTGTGTGGGAGGAGGGAGTGGGGTGTATGGGAATCCACTGTTATTTTCTTATTTTATTT